>JAODUD010000026.1:4653040-4664999 GCA_026784285.1 Stomatorhinus walkeri | reverse complement strand
CATGGGCTTAGATGGTGTATGTGCTTCTCAAGTACAAATGAGGAGCTGGGGGGGCGGGGGGGTCTCGGGTCACCCCGCCTGGCAGCAAGGCTCTCTGTTTACCCAGCCGAACTTGCATGTGTGCTTTGTTCTCTAAGGTGAAAGAGCGACCCGTTAAGTGCATTCTTTTAAACAACTTTTACTTGGATGATTGCCAAGATGTAACACCCACCCACTCCCCCCCACATAAATACAGCACACGGTGAACGTTACAGCCCCTGTGTGTCTCACAATCTCCCACGGTAAACTGGCCTTGTGAATATCAGACCATCGGTTGACAATTGTGACTGGATGCTGAGTTTTAAAGTCACTTCAGTATTGGAAAATTGTGTGTTGTGTGATTTAAAGTGATGATGATATGTTAAATTTACTGTGTTGTAATACATTACTGCCATAACAAGCATAAAATAATGCTTTAAATGCAGAGCTGTCTTGTACATCATGATGTTAAGCTTAAAGATTTCCCAAGAGTCTACAAGCATCTGAGATGCCATACAGTAACTTTCTCTTTATCTGTCTCTCGGCCGCTCTGATTTCTGTCTCTTTACATCCGCCTCAGCAGCTCTGATTTCTGTCTCTTTCCATCCACCTCAGCAGCTCTGATTTCTGTATCTTTCTGTCTGCCTCGGCCGCTCTGATTTCTGTCTCTTTCCATCCACCTCAGCAGCTCTGATTTCTGTATCTTTCCATCTGCCTCAGCAGCTCTGATTTCTGTATCTTTCCATCTGCCTCGGCCACTCTGATTTCTGTCTCTTTCCATCCGCCTCAGCAGCTCTGATTTCTGTATCTTTCCGTCTGCCTCGGCCGCTCTGATCTCTGTATCTTTCCGTCTGCCTCAGCAGCTCTGATTTCTGTCTCTTTCCATCCGCCTCAGCCGCTCTGATTTCTCTCTTTCCATCCGCTTCGGCCGCTCTGATTTCTGTCTCTTTCCATCTGTCTCAGCTGCTCTGATTTCTGTTTCATCTCACTTGGCCACTCTGATTTATCTTCATGCTTTTGTCTCTTGATGCTGAAGTGAAAACACTCTCATAACGGTAAACGTCATTCTTGGGAAATGGAGCATGGCCGTTCTGGTTCTGCACATGGCGTGTGCTCATCAGGGGTGGTGACAGGCCTTTTCAGCTGGCTCACCGTGCACCCCCTCCAGGACTGCCAGGAGACTGTGTTTGAAAAAAGATTGTGCTTATTTAAGCAGGAAGTTACATGGGTAATAATCAGCCCCTCAAAAACCAAAGAGGGAAATTAGGTCCTCTCTGTCCTTTGTCACCTTCTTACACACACACACACACACACACACACACACAGCCTGTGAGGCCCAGGCCAGAACTGGGGTAATGAGACCCTAAACAAACAGGCCTTGGCTGCTGGAAAAGTCCAGACGGCCGCTCTCCCTCCTTCCATATTCTATGTTTTGGGCCAGGAGCCCCCCAGCTGAGAGAGCTGGGGGCAGGGAAACAACCAGTTACAAAGAGGGCACCTAATAGCTGGGTGAGGGGGACAGTGTCACATGGGAACAGTGTCATACACTTCATATCTCAGTGAGGAGGACAGTGTCAGACACGCGTCCCGTGGCAGGGATGTGCAGTCAAATAGACGCTGTCCCCTTTGAAAGGGGGGGGGGGGGGGAGTAACGTGTATAAGCTGTACTGGTTAGCCAAGGGGGTAGCCTAACTCGGACAAGAGCAGTAAAGAAGCCATGGTAACAAGTCCTTGTGCCATTAGAAACATTAGTTTTATTGGCCATGGAAATGCAGTAAAGGGAGGGGGTGCCTATAGACAATGAGCCAGTGAAACTGCCCGTTTCACATCAGTGAAATTATCAACTAAAGCTTCCAAATAACCCTGCTTCATATGTGTTTCACGTTTTCACCCGTGACTCACATGGCAGCATCACAAACGATGAAGAACGATAGAGGTGCAGAAACAGTCTGTTCCCAGTGCTACGCTTGTCAAAGTGGAGAATTTTAATGTTCCTCACATGCTCGTTTTCTTCAAACGAGCCCAGGATTTTATGTTTTCATATGCTGTGGGATGTTACAGGTGCCAGAAACGGAGCAAAACGCTCAGTCTGAGTTCAATTTACTGTGCATAGTAAGGATGTCTGGGTGGGTGGATGGGTGGGGTGTTTTATCTGAATGGATGGAGTCCCTGCTGAGTCAGAGTACGATGCAAAGCATTTCCCTTTTGGGCATTTTATTCATTTGACACAGTATTTACTTAAAAAGCTGTACGTGCGTGCATGCGTGCGTGCGGTATACACACACAATGATGCACGGCTCTGTCACTACATAAGAAGCACCGCTGTGGTTCAGCTGCTCGATCGCTAATGCTGATGAGTTACAGAATGGGTTAATGATGGGTCATTGAAACGCCGATGTCCTCTTGACAGATGTATTGCCTCAGTAGAATCATGTAGCCAGGTTTGGTCCCAAAAACAGCTTGCTGGGGAATATGCTAACAGGCCAAATAACCCATGTGTGTCTCATGGACTCTTCTTGTGTACTATGGTCATTTCTCATCTGGGATGGATTATTATGGGCTGTCTCTGGCTTGACCAGTAGCAGGCATAATCATAAAGATCCCTTCTCTTCTCCACACACGTCATTAGTTGTTGGCTGCTGCCGTCGCTGCTTCTGTTTTACCCGTAAGCGGAGGTGGCTGTGGGAGGACGGCACCGCCTCTCTCTACCTACCCCCCCACACCCCTCCCGCCCGCCTTTGTTTTGGCGCGGCCTCCATCTCGTGAAATGCCAGTTATGTCGCAGAATGCCTATCGTGCCACCACGCCCTGCCAGCTGATTTCCCATGAAGCCCCTCAGTCTCATGTCTCACATCTCAGACTGCACTCATCAGTAATACTTTTCAAAATATTATCGATCCCCCGGACAAAGTACCTATCTATAGTAAAAATTCAGCTCTGTAGTTGCAGACATTGTGTGTGTGGAAGAGTAAGATACTATGTTAATAAGAGTGTCCCTTAAGCAAATAACTCCTCGGAAGTATGGATTGAATGGAATTATTTTCACAGGGCATGTCAGCACATTCTATGCCACACCTGGTCCTGGGGACCTACTGCTTACTACTGCTGCATGGTTTTGTTCCAGCTAAGCTCTTAAATTATTACTCTTAATTGGACTGCTGATTGATTCAATGTCACTATTCTAATGACATGAAATCAATTCATAGCGGAGGACTTGCTCTACTTGTTGTTTGTTACTAAAGGAACACAACTAAGACAAAGCGATGAAAACAAGTGAAGATCTCGAACTGAAAACACTGCAGATTTCCTCCTAAACAACAGCCCGGTGTTCATCTGTTGAGCGACTGATTGAATCACTTTTAAGCGAATCCCTAAATTCGCATATAAAAAATGCTGTGCCGTTATTTCATCCTTCAGTTAACAAAGCGCACGAAATAAAGTCCTTACTTGATTGTTCAAGGACTGAGACCATTAGAATTTGCCCTTTTGTGCTCTCTGCTTACTCAACTCTTCATTCAATCAACTGTTTAATCAAGGCTTATTAATTAAGATTTCAGGAGCAAATAAAGCTAGCAGGTGCCCTGGATGCGCATTAAGTACCTGTGGTGTAATCGGCCTCCGTACTGTGCCGTGCAGGCGTATCCTATAAGGAGAGCTTGGCTGGGTCATGCATCCTCATGATGTCCTACCAGATGAGGCAGAATTAATTAGAGTGCCATTATAGCGAGGGTTGGGCGATGCATCCCACACCTTGAAATCTGGACAAAAGATCTCCTGTTCTGGCTCCATTTTGAGCTCCCCAGTCCTCAGGCTGTTTCTGATGTGTTTGTGGTGAGTTTTCATAATTACAGATGGTGTGCACTTCAGTGGATGTCAAGGAGACACCCGCATGTCTGTTTTATGCATCCTTGACTAATACACCAAGCTGTTCCACAGCTGTCTCCTCTCCTTTCAAGGCAAGGCCCCGCAGATCTGCAGCGAGTCGGTAGCCTTGGAAGAGGCCAATATCGAAGGCGAGCTGCCGATCTCCATGGTAACAAAACAGTGGTGAATAACAGCAAGTCCACAAAGTCAATAGTAAATGGAAGATTTTATTATGATATGTCTAAATGATGAAAACTCTGCAAGTGAAAAATGACTTGGTGTCTTCATCACACTGCCTTTGCAGCTGAGGATCACGGCGATGCCTTTATGTGGAAGCGTAGGATACATTGTTCTGAGTCAAACCCTGCATGTCAGTGATATTGTGATGGGATATTAATATTGTACATCTTAAATGCTAATAAGAATTCAGTCGAGAATTCATCATTTTTGCATATTGTAGCCCAGGGAGAAAATATCACGGTTTCTGTCATGATAAATATAAAAGATAAATAATAATAAATTAAAATAAACGCAAAATAAAAGAAAGAAATATAAGAAAGATAATAAATAAGAAAGAAAATACACTTCCACCTTGATGTACCTTCTGAGCCCAGCTGATTAGGTCCTCCTAGCTAGCATGGCGAAGAACCGACTTTTCTGGGCTGTTGGGATCCATAGGCAGTTGTGCTGGGGAGACTGGCCCCTGAGTACAGTCCTCTTTTCCCAGAAACCCAGAAAGGTGCTATGGATCATGTGCTAATGGCAATGCGAAGGACGGCTGTCCCTGTTTATCCCTTTCTGTATGGTTAGTTTATTTATATAGTGTAGTTTACGGCATCTATCCATTTACACCCCGCGTTCTGGTAATTATATAATCTGTAACATTGTCTTGGATTCCCTCAATAGGAGTTGAAAAATAACACATGCATTTTCCGGTTAATTGGTACTATTGAACACGCATACCGCTTCCAGTCTTTTTCAATAATTATTGATCCACTTTTTTGTAAAAGAGCCATTTTTATGTGACTGTAGTTTGAGTCACTTCTGTTAAGGTGTCACGCTCACTGGGTTTTAAATTTAGAACAAAGTGTGTCAATGAGGCATCGGCAGAAGGAAATGAAGCCAGTCAGTTCGTTTACATTATTATGTTACTTCAATGACTTTTAAATACATGTAAACATGTTAGTCCGACTGAAATCATACTAAATGAACTTTCTCAAACTCAGACTAACACACCCAGATAATGCAGTTGGAGTCAATTTACTCCTGCAGTCTCCCGCGGGCTTTGACCCAGACGTAACAAAAGATGCCAGCAAAACAAACTGAAATCCAGAAAATTTATCATTGAGAGAAAATGACTTTCTTTTTCCGCTCATGTATTCAGGTAGCTAGTCTGAAGCAGATGGGTTACCGCAAGGCAAAGTAGACCTATCAAAGTAAAAAAGAAAAAAAAACCCCATAGTTTAATCAGGGCAGGTATTATAAAAGCCCAAAATGAACACATTATTCATGTGTCTTTACCCATGTAAAGTAGCTGTTGTAGTATGTTCCAGGGAATACCTGTGTGCGACCTGCACTCTTACACACCGCTGCTGTCATGTAACAGGGAGGTTCTACACGGGCATCACAGTGAGGGCCCGCTGAGGTCCCCAAGTACCGTGCCACATGATGTCTGTGCCGTTAATTACGTTTAAACCAGTTGTGCATTATATTAACTCGCTGTAATTATGACATACTGATAGTCAGGACATCAGGCATCGAAATATGAGCAAACCCCCATCAGCGCAAACCCCCACTGCCCTAATGCTTATTTTTAGGACGTCCTATATTCTACTGTGGTATATGGGCTTGCGGGGAGGGGTTTGGTTCTGTTGGCTGATGAAAACCTGAGTGAGCAGCACAGCTGGACTTGCGTTTTACTGTGAGCGGCTGTGGGACGGCCCGTGAAAAGACGGCCGGGTTATTGCGAGTGTGATGCGACTGAGGTCACATGCTGGTGGGTGACATTTCTGTGTGCTTGCCGGCCTTCTGGGCAAAGTGGGCCCCACCTCATCAAAGCGTGCCTCTTCTTAGTGTACTGACACTTGGCCTGGTTGTTCTGTACCGTGCTCTAACATGATTATACCTCCTCCCCACTCACCCACTGGCCTGCGCTCACATTGCACTTAACAGACTTGGCCCGAGCATGCTTTCCATCATCACCATGTGACTTTTTCATGTTGCTATAGCACAGCCGATTGGCTGACCTCTTCAAGGGGCCTGGGCAAGGTAACAATATGATCACACTAGTCAAACAAACTCGACTTTGGGGGTCAAATGTGCTTGGGCATGGTGTGGGTCAGCTAGCATTAGTACCTTCCCTTAGCAAAGCAGTGTGCGCCCTCTTCCCTCAGCAAAGCACGGCCCCTCCCCTGAGAAAAGCACGCACACCTACCCTCAGTGAAGTGCGCCCACTCCCCTCAGTGAAGTTTGCCCCCTCCCCTCAGCAAAGTGACCCCCCACCTCGGCAAAGCGCACCCCCACCTCGCAGATTGCTTAAGCCGAGTCAGCTAAACACTATAATGGGTGAATCATGGTGATTATTTCACCTTGGCACCCAAATCTTGTGGTTAACGAAACAATAGTGAAGGCAGGTCATCTTAGATAATCAGATGAGAAAACAGACACACCCCCTGACGTATGCTCCGTCTGCGTGCTTTAGTTATCTGGCATCTTTCTATCATATTTTGGACATAAGAGCATGATAGCAGTAGGACATTTGATTTGCTTGTTACACTTATCTTGTAAAATGGATGTTCTGCAGCGACAGACAGGTGATTCCGGGTCAGAGACCGTCAGGCACACAGATGGCTCCCACCAGCACATCTGAAACCGGACTCTGTTTCTGGGAGGCCCAGCTCACCCTGGCATCCCAGAGCGGGGGCCCGTCCCAGGGGCCGTCAGACTTTGATCTGGGGCCTCTAGCATACGGGCCCTCAGCATCTCACGTGTGGCGCCACGCGACAGAAGGACGGGGTTCGCCTTTCATGTGACCACCAGGCCCCCCCCCCCACCCACTCCTCCAAAACATCTCCCATTACAGTGGGCTTGGGGGGCGGGGGTTCTGTCTCATGTCTCAGACCATCATTGTCTGTTGATGTCAGGGGCGATGCCATTAGAGTAACACTGACAGGCAGCGGTGCAAGACAGGTTCCATTTAAATGTGGCCCCCGGCTAACATTCAGGGGAGATTGTAGCACTTTGGATGTACACTGCCTCTGACTTGAAAGCGCTTTACGCTTGAAAAGCTCTGAAAGGCCCATGTGCAGGAATGTGAGGCAGGTCCCTCCAAACAGGTAAATTAGACACCACCAGCTTTAAAGATCTTTTCCTTTCTCACATCTGCTCTCCTTTTCATCTCCTTAACATGGCAGCTTCTGTGCCTCTGTATTATGCATCTTCCTGTAGGGGTTCCTGTAATCAGTGACAGTGGGTGACACTGTCAGCTCATACCTTCAGGGCTCAGGATTTGAATCCCACTTCTGCTGTTTGAGGGTATAGTTTGAGTGCAGCATGCCTGAGTGGGTTAGGGATCAAAACTCTTTGCCAGATGCTCCTAGGTTCAAATCTCATGACTGGCTAAGTAACATATCATCGCTGTAACAAGGGACACTGGCAGACCCTGGGCTCTGATCCTTACCTGTATAAGAACATAAGAAATTGACAAATGAGAGGAGGCCATCTGACCCATCAAATTCGTTTGGGGAGAACTCAGCTAATATCTCAGAGTTAAAGTCTTATTTAGCGCTGATTTAAAGGAACTCAAGGTTTTGGCTTGCACTACACTAGCAGGAAGACTGTTCCATACTCTGTTCCAACTACACACTGTGTAAAGAAGTGCTATCTCAAATCCAGTTTAAAATGTTCTATAACAACATAAGAAATTTACAGATGAGCCCATCAGTCGCTTTGGGTAAAAGCATCTGCTTAATAATCTATGCATTTTAATACAAACAGGATGGGAAATAAGAGTATTTCATTTAATTTGGTTTGTTAATATTTAGGATAAATTACCATTATTGGCACCTTATCGTGGTGGTGGGGTTTGTGTGCTTCTGTGTTCCTAGGAGTTATGTCGTCTAGGGTCATTGCTCCTGGTAGAGTCTCTCAAGGCAAATTGGTCCTAGGTGAGCAGCCATACTCAGTGCGATTCGCATAGGCCCCTGTGATGATTAACAAGAAGGACCATGTGACTGCCCAGACTCAGTGCGATTCGCATAGGCCCCTGTGATGATTAACAAGAAGGACCATGTGACTGCCCAGATTAGGGAGACTGTGGCCTCATCCTGGAGTCAGGCCTGGGGGAGCTCGAAGGCAAGCGCCCGGTGGCCAGGCCCTTACCCATGGGCCCAGCTGGGCATAGCCTGAACAAGCAACATAGGTCCACCCTCCTGTGGGCCCACCTTCCTTCATGGGGAGCCTTGGAGGTCAGGTGTGATGTAGATTGGGTGGTAGTAGAAGGCAGGGGCCTCAGTGGACTGATCATGTACTCCCAAATCTGGCTTTAGGAGCATGGAACGTAACCTCTCTGGTGGGAAAGGAACCAGAGTTAATGCAGAAGATAATGAGATACCGACTAGATGTAGTCAGGCGCACCTCAGCGCAGGGCTTGGGCTCTGGAACCAAATTCCTGGAGATGGGCTGGAGTCCATTCCACTCTGGAGTTGCCCTTAGTGAAAGGCAGGCATGGGGACATTTATAGTACCCTGGATTGGCACCAGTATATTGGAGTTTACCCTGGTGTTTGAGAGAGACACCTCCTTTTGACTTCGTAGTGATCAGCATTTTGGAGGATCTGGCCTTCTTGGAGAGTTTGAGTTGGGTGCTGGAAGGCTACCCCTCAGGGGACTCTTACATGGGTAATGACAATGAAACCTGAAAGGTTATAATTTGGAGGAACAACCTGCCTAGTCTGAACCCAAGCGGTGCTCTGTGCTAACTGCAGATTGTCCATAACGAACACCATGTTTGAACATAAGGGTGTTCATAAGTGCACTTGGCACTAGTGCACCTTAGGCTGCAGTTCAATGATCGATCAGACCTGCGGCCGCATGTGTTGCACACTCGGGTGAAGAGAGAATCTGAGCTGCCAACTGATCACCTTTTGGTGTTTTTGGATCAGATGGTGGGGGAGAATGCTGGACATACTGAGTAGACCAAAATGCATAGTGAAGGTGTGCTGGGAGCTTCTGGCTGAGGCCCCTGCACAGGAGATCTTCTGGCACACCTCTGACGGTGGCTGGAGATGTTGAGCCTGAATTGGTAGTGCTACAAGCTTCCATTGCTGAGGAGGCTGTGTGGAATTGTGGCCATAAGGTTGTTGGTGCCAGTTGTGATGGAAATCTCTGAACCCAGTGGTGGACACCAGCAGTAAAGGAAGCCATCGGGCTGAGGAACTCTTCCAAGCTTGGTTAGCTTGTGGGAATCCTGAAGCAGCTGACAGGCACCGACAGGCTAAGCGGAATGTGGCTTTGGCAGTTGTAGAAGCAAACACTTGGGTGTGGGAGGAATTTGGTTAGGATTCTGGCAAACAATTAGGCAACTCAGGAGGAGGAAGCAGAGGAAGCCCAAGCTGTTTACAGCGAGGATGCAATGATGTTGACCTATAGTCAGGCAGGGGAAGGAGTACTTTAGGACCTTCTGAATGCCTCTGTCATAGGAAATAGCGCTGGAAGACCTAGAGGAGGACTGACCCATTCATTAGAACACTGAAGTAATCAAAAAGCTTTCCAGTGATAAAGCCCCAGATGAGATTTGCCCTGAGTTCCTGAAGGTTCTTAATGATGTTGGGCTGTCTTGGCTGACATACTTTGTAAATATTGCACAGAGGTTGAGGACAGTGCATTTGGATTGGACGGTTCCAATCTTTAAGAAAAGGGACCGGGGAGGGGGGGGGGGTTACTTCAGGGAGATAGCACACTTCAAATTCCCTGAGAGGGTCTATGCCGGGGTACTGGATAGGTAGATCCCCCCATTGGTCGAACCTCAGATCCAGGATGAGTAATACAGATTCTGTTCTGGTCGCGGACATCAGCAGTTATGTGGACATTGTACTGTTCTGTCATGGTGAAGAGAAAGTCAAGCTAACCTGGAAGGTGAAGCTTTCGATTTACTGGTAGATCTATGTTCTTACCCTTACCTATGGTCACAAACTTTGGGTATTGCCTGAAAGAACGAGATGGTGGATAAAAGCAGCAGAAATGAGTTTCCTTCGTGTCTGGGCTCAGCTTTAGAGATGGTGAGGTTCTGTAGGAGCTCAGAGTAGAGCCGCTTTTCCACCATATCGAAAGGAGCCAGCTGTAGTTCAGGCATTTAGCTAGGTTGCCTCCTGGACTCCATGTCCAGCTGGGTGCAGAACCCAGGACGCACTGGACACATTCTTTCTCTCAGCTGGCCTGGGAACGCCTTGGTATTCCCCCACTGGAGCTAAAGGAGGTGGCTGGTGAGAGGGAGGTCTGATTATCCCAGCTCAGACTGCTGCCCCCACGACCCCACCCCAGATAAGCGGCAGGATATGGACAGATGGATAAGCTTATGGTAGGTAATCTGACTGCACTGGCTGACATAAAAACCTCAGCATGTGAGATGTGTGTACTGGTGCTGGTCGGTTTCTAGTGCCAATGAGATGCACGGTAGGCAGCCCCCCCACCATGCTTGGAATGCAGCTGAAGCTAAAATAGCCATGTGCTGTGTAGCCCCCCCAGCCAGAACAGGTCAGGCACAGCTGCAGCCTTCATACCGACGCCGTCTGACCCGATGAGTGACACGCTCTGCCATGCCCCCCCCCCCCCCCAGCCTGTCTGGCTTTTCCTCTTTTCTTTCTTCTTCTTCACATCATGTCTTTGTTTTGCCGTGGTCAGGACAGCTGTTCCCCACATCTGTGGGTGGGCATGTGTCTCGGGGTGGGGGCAGGACAGAGGCTGCCTGACCTCACTGCCTCAGTCTGTTTCACTCAATGCTGCTTTTGCCTTCAGAACCTGGAATGGGTCTGATGCATTTTGTAATTATTCCTTACATCAGCAGTGTGAATCTGGACATGGATCTTCATATCCAGCTGGACATGGACTGAACGTCCCTTATCTACAATGACAGCAGACGTACAGTCGCTTCCAAAGTGTTTGTGATTCCTTAGCATATTCACTTCCATTCTATCCCTGCCTTGGGCCTGTAGCCTCCGTGATTGGCTCTGGACAACTCGCGACTCTGAATGGCACAAGTGGTAACAGAAAATGTATGGATGGAATTCCATTATATTCTCTCACTTTCTTTATGAAGTAGTGTTGCGATGAGCATTAGTAATGGACATAAACCATTGCCGGGTGAGTTCATTTTCAAAAATGACACAGAAGAATGTTCCCTGGTGTTTTACACATATATATGTTTTAAAAGCGGAATATTATTGAAAACTGGGCCAAACTAAGTCGCTCGGGACGGCATTTTAATTACAAACAGGTCAATGTGAGGTAAAGGACTATTTCCAGGCTTAGAGTATTGTTTTCTGATCCAAGGATTTTGGGATTTATATGATAATTAGATTATTTTGACCTTTAAAAGACTAATTTCTGTCATTGGGGAAATCAGGCCTCGAAACCTACAATGGGTGATGTTATTATGGTATACCCCAATGGGACACAACAAATTATTCAGCAGAGAGGAGGTTTGCCCAGTTAGTGACTGACAGCACGCTAATCCCGCCCACAGGGTTTCGAAGCATCATCCACCCTCAGGGAGTTCGTACTGAGCAGCATGAGATTAAATGTTTGGAAGGTTCTTCCCGAGCTGGATTGATCCACTCTAGGGGAGCCCCTCTGTGTCCAGCACTGTCAGCGCTGTCTGTGTCATGTGACCGGCACCACACGAAGGGACCTGCCCGCCCTGTCATCCGCTCGCATTTTCGGCCAGGGTTCTGCCTTCTTGGCAATGAGCTGTCACCTTAAAGGAGCGGCCGTGGCTGCAGCAGTCATTCACAGCCACCTGTCCCCGTGTTAGGGTGGGACGATGTGACAGCACAGGGAGGGGGGGGGGGGGGGGGGGGGGG
>JAODUD010000026.1:4607469-4623540 GCA_026784285.1 Stomatorhinus walkeri | reverse complement strand
TGCTGCCCGCAGCATTAACACTGCCCCCCCCCCCCCCCCCCACCCGACAGCCGTGAGCTGACCTACGATTTGCCTGATATAAAGGCTCAGTCACACCCTGCTTGGGGCTGTGCATTCTGATATTTGGTCATCATGTTCCCTTTATGAATTTATTCCGGGACTAGGGGGCAAAATTTCCCCACATTTAAAAAAAGATTAGGAGGATTGAAGATTTCCTCTGACTGAATGTAGCAGTAGTTAACAGTTAGCTGTCAGTGTGACTGGATTCCAGTCTGAAGTTTGTCTCACTGCCCCGTCTCTGCACCCTGCTTAATTTCATTATGCTGAGTTTCATACTCTGACGCTTCATTTAAATTTTGACCATCTGTGCCTCTTCTCTTAATTGTGCCCAATTAAAAGCACTGGTGCATTTTTCACTTCTGCGGGCAAACATTTCCTAGCAGTCGTGTGCGAACCGTCAGTCCACACCATGTCATCGCACTCTGGAGAACGGAATCCCAACGCATCCCATGACGACGATACTAAGGGAAATTTAACCGTCATAAAAAGCCGCTCCAAACACAGGCAATCTGTAAGAGATCCCCAGTGCAGAGTCATGGCGATGAGAAAGCTAAAGCCAGTCCATCACAGGGCACGGGGCTGGGTACACCCCGGACAGGATGCCAGTCCATCACAGGGCACGGGGCTGGGTACACCCTGGACAGGATGCCAGTCCATCACAGGGCACGGGGCTGGGTACACCCTGGACAGGATGCCAGTCCATCAGACTGAGGCACTGTGAGTAATTTAGTCATGTAACCACCTGTTTTTTGACCATGGAAAATGACCCAGACAAACACTGGGAGGTCATGCAAATGTGAAAATTACAAAACAGGGAGTGATATTCAAACTGTAGCATTTACGACTGTAAAAGCATGAGGCTGCAGCATTAACCACCATATTACACTAATGGATACAACACACATGTCTTTTTTGCTGAAATTCTGCTGCAATACCACCAGTGGCAAGTGGAACTAGCCTCCTAGATGTGATAAGGTGTCATGTGGGAGGTGCGCGCTTATGGTCTTTCGAGTTCATGCCGCACTGTTGGCCAGCAGCCTCAGAGACTCAGGCTAACAGGTCAATTCTCCCCATTCGCCAGCTAAACCAGGTGCTGCAATCCTACTTTGCTGTGGAAGAGATGAGCTGAAATGGGGATTCTCACTCAAGCGGAAAGCAGAGGTGTCGGCATGGAAAAAAAAATCAACCCCGTTCCAAGTGAGAAAGTGTGACTGTGGCACTGATATGTCACTCTGCCGGAGTGTGACGATGTGTGATTACTCAGGTGACACGTCGTACAGCACTGAGTTTCATTTCACAGCAGTGAGGTGACTGTACCACCTCTGTCCTACAAGTCGGGGTGTGTAAGCGGGACAAAAATGGTAAATTTGTAGAATGGACTACAAAAGACTGCCATCCCGTCCAGGGTGTCCCCCTGCTTTTGGGCTTCTTGGTATCAACTCCAGGGTCACAGCGGTCCTAAATTATTATGGAAGATGAATAGATAGTAATTCAAAAATTATGTACATTTAAATAAAATAAATATCATCCATCCATCCATCTTTCAACACTAACACAAACTTGACACCAGGACAAAGGTTTCAAAAGCTGAATGTGGACAAGAAAAGTATTAGAGTCCATAATACAGATTAAGTACATTTTAAATTATGTTATAAAGTTAAAGGTAAATGAGGTTTATGCAGAATAAAGGTCAATTCCATCCACCCAAACTTCCTCAAATATTAAAATAATTCTTAATGCTATTTCTTATCTAGTCTACTGGAATAGGCTCCTCTGCAGACATAGTCGCCCTGTGTATGCGTGTCCCCGCAAACAGGGAGAGCCGCAGAAGCAGCACATGTGAAGAATCGCACGTAACCAATCATTTTCCAGTCGAGGCTAATTCAATGAAGTGCTTCTAAATTTGGAGTGTATAACTATAACACAAAGACTACATCATCCATCCATCCATCCATCCATCCATCCACAGTAATAGGTCATAGGTGTGTGTGTGTGTGTGTGTGTGTGGGATGGGGGGAGCATGGGGGTTTGCATAGATCACATTTGGGGACCAAATTGTCCCCAAAGTGTAGTAAAATCTGAAACCTCCTTACTTACTGTGATTTCAATAAAACAATTAAAAATGCCAAAAGTCTCTTATTTTGTCTGGTCAAGATTAAGGCTGGGTAGGGGTTATGTGTGTCATGATTGGGATTAAGGTTTTTCCCCTAGAAATGAATAGAAGGTCCCAATTTAGATAGATACGCCAATGACTCTGTGTGTGTTGTGTGTGTGGTTCAGGTATACCTTACCTTGTGGGGACCAAATGTCCCCACAACGTTTTTTTTTTTACCTTAGTTAGCATTAGCATTTTTCTCATAAAAATGAATGAGCTATCCCCAAAAAGATATGATTACACAACTCAGAGGTGTGCACAGATTTTAAATGAAATGAAAGATGTTGGTTTTGCACAGCTCTTTTTGCCTTTACATTTGGATGGAGAGGCCTAAACCATGAGCAGACATGTTTCAGCTCAGAGAATTACTGCTCTTTAGAGTGACACTGGCAAGAGGCTCTTTGTAATTTCACATGGCCACTTGTGTTTGCTACAATGTAAGTGAGTCACATCTCCACTGCAAACAGTTCTCTGCCGATTCCCCGCACAGTCTAGCAATGTGTGATTTGGTGGACTGCTGTCTCTACGTTGCATTTAGCGTGTGACTTGTGCATGTTTGTGCCTAGTAATAGACTGGGTTCTAATCTAACGGAGGACATTACCATGCCCTGTACAGGCAGCCTCCAGGTTATAAATGAGTCTCCTAAGTCTGTCTTTAAGTAATAACTGGTAATAATTAGACAGTAATAGTAAAAGTAACTATATACGCTACTGTACTGCACCTATACCTGAACCACTGAAGCCATGTGATGCTTTCATGCGTGTCACAGATCCCTGTGTACACATGCAGTCGTTATCGCGATTCATTGCATTTAATCAGGCTTATGGCAGTCCGTTCCTATCTATGAGGTGTTGATAAGTTAGATCATTCCTAACAAAGAGACTCCTTTTTTAGGATTTTATATAGAATGTAGTTAGTAATGGAGTTCTGTTGTATTTCAAAGTAAACATATGCAAAATATTATTTATTTAAGACACTCTTAATGCCAGACCATCTTAAGTTGGGCATCTACTACAAAGAGTATGTCTAATTGATGGACAGCCATAAATAGGGGCTTCCATAATATACTAAATAAATGCATTGTTCTTTGGGGTTATAATTCAAAAGACTATAAATAATGCTTTTCATCTCTAGCGTTTAACAAAGCTCCATTAAAATCTACAAAATCAGGTATTGAGTATTATTTAGGATTTGCTTCTGAAGAGCTTAGTATCATTAGGAACTGACCATATGACCATATCTCACAGTAAGTTTAACTTTAAAGTGGTGTAACGTTTTTCCTTATGGGGGTTTACCGCCATACCAGTTGGTCTCCGTCTCCCGCCGTTAATTGAATCGTCACTTTAATGTAATTAATGGCACGTGGCTGAGAGGCTGAGAGGGAGGTGTGACGGGGCGTGTGACTCGCACCCAGCCCTTCAGAGGTCAGGGGGCTAATGGTGTAGGAGTGCTCTCTGGGCACACGCTTACATGCCTGTGTGGGCTAGGCGAATTGGCCTTGTGCAGTGACGAGTTGGCTAGACATCAACAGCCTTAACGGCCGAGGACCTGACAGTGTGGAGCTGCCCAAGAGCTGGCTGACCATACAACATGAAAAGTGTGCTGAGATCCAGCACCCAACATGCTGAGTGTGTCTATCTTGGTAACTAATAGCACTAAGGCCTGGCCTCTCTGTTTTGTTAACGGGATACTATGCAAACATTACATTGTTTGGAGAATGTTTATTGTATTGTCCGGTAGAAACGCACCAAAGCCTCTTTGCTCATCGCTAAAGAGACATAAGCAGTTTGGAAAGTTGGCACGAGTTTAAATAAGCATTTCATGGTCACGGAAACAGTGGGCAAAATAATTTACCCATTCCTAGCCCTGAAAGCTATTTTCAGTTGTGTTTTTACAGGAAGGCTGTGTCCTAGGCCCAAGAAGGACGGCCAGGCCCAGCGGAAAACGGGCTTCTCGCCACCTGCAGGGCGGGCAGCTTCATCATCTCCTGTGTTAATTAGCTTCAGCGTCATGTGGTTTCCGTATTTAATGTATGACTTTTGAAATGCTGATTTTTATTTGATATGAGATTGCTTCATTGTGGTGACAGTACATGCTTATGTAGATCGACACACAGTAACAGTCTGACTGCCTTTCAAAGCATAATCAGCCCTGATCTTGGACTGTAATGCACGTAAACGTCCCCTCATCTAAATCCGAAACTTAGACCTGGTTTAATCCAAATCATTTTAGTATGATTGCGTTTCTCACATCGCTCTTCTCAGATGGTGACAGTACTTCTTCAGTGTGGCTAGCTGCTCCGATTCTACATGACCGTTACACTTTTCATTAAACATAATTGGCAGCGGCTAGAAAGGACTCGTCATAGATTAAACCAAATATTTCCTGGTACATTTCAAGCCCAGAACCTCATAATCAGTTCTGATATGGGTCGTGCTCTGTACTATATATAGCATTAGAAAAGGAACATATTAGCTGCGTGATATTTGCTTGCTCCATAACTAAACCTCTAATATGCAATTAGAAGTCCAAGATATTGTACCTAAGATTAAGGGCGTTGCTGGAAATTTCAGACCAATCTAGTTATTTTCCAAATTTTCTAGGCCCCCTGTCACTCAGGGGCCCCTGGAATTGTCCTAACTTTCCCCCACCTCCTAGCTAAGATACATGATACCAAATTCCATCCGGTTTTATTTTGTTGTCATTCATTTCAAAACCTTCTGGCTTCAACTTGATGGTATGATAGGAACGACCACTAAAGTACGACACAATGAACGAGATGGATGGAATACCATCAGGCTCTGTAATCCCCACGCACACATTATTCCACACCGCTATGCCGTTTTTGTAACAGTATACTGTAATTTTATGAGGAATGGACAAATTTGTTAGAAATACATTTAATTGCAGAAAACGCAAGGGTCAGATTCATTCATATCCTGTAATTCTTTTTCCCCGAAAGTCCATTTCCAACAAGAGCAAATCTCAGAGACCCTCGGCTTTCAGAATGCATCAGGAGCGCACACGTGCAGCACATGCGGTGGCAGCATGTGTTGTCATGGGTTACGGACCATCTTTCAACATCCACTTCTTCCGTTGGGGCCAGAGGGCGGCAGAGCTCATCCTGGGAAACGGGCAGGGAACTCTCCGGGAAAGGTGCCGTCCCATTGAAGGACTCTCACACACAACAGGAAACATGGAGTCAGCAGTTTAACAGAGCTGCATGTCTTCAGACATGGAGCACAAACCGGGCCTAGATTGGATCCAGGGTTTGAGCGATGCCAAGTGGTGAGTCACCATGACCCGCCAAGGAACAACAGGAGCAGCTCAGCCTTGCTGAGGCTCAGAAATTCACACAGAAGTGGCAGAACGTCACGAAACATTACAAGGAGGGATCCAGTCTGTATACTCAGCTTGATAACATAAAAACGACTGAAGATTATTTCAACATTCCACTTGGCTCTGTGTCAGGCTTTGCATTTTTATATTTTTCTTAATAACACAAAGTACCCAGAGCATTGATTTGTAGACAGATTATTATGACAGGAGTTTGGATATGATAGTATGATTTTTTGTTATTATCTATGTAATTTAGAAACACATTTCTGGTTATATATACATACTGTTGGAGAGGATTGGATGTGGTGAAATGAGGCAAAACGCTCCCTTAATAAGAAAGAAATAAATTAAGTAAACTGTCCCCAGGCAGGCTGTGCCGACACAGGGCGTTACTTTCAGACACATTGCTGAGCTGTTCGTTCTGTAGGCGATGAAATGCATTGCCTGAAAGGTTAATAGATTTCGAAGGTTCTGCAGTGTAAGAACACAGATGCCAGTCAGATGCTGGCCAATGCTGTAGGGGTATACAGTGACGGTGGCCTCATTTAAAGGTGAAGCCACATGAGGAACAGAATAATTAACTCAGCATAATACTCATTTTTTTAGCCATTAAGATATAATGAATAAGCCATGCTATTGAATTAGTGGGATGCTGTGGACAAGGTCAACTTTTTCAGTCGACAGAGATAAAATACACGATAAAAAAAATAGGGAGGGAATATTTCAAAGCCCCGTGTGGCACCTAAAGAAGACATGACATTATAATCTACGTAGTGCTGTTAAGTCATTAACTTATTTTACATTACATTACACTTCTGTAGCTTTTCCCAGCCTTTGCCTTAATCTGCCTGGGATAGAATCCAGGCCCCCTGTATTCCTAACCATGACAAATGGATACATAGATGGACAGAGCGATGGATGAATACATTTTCTTATCCACAGCTTTTTGTATTTTAATTCCATCCATCCATCCATCCATCCATCCACCCAATCGTCTTCTCTATTAGCTTATTGTGAGCCAGAAGCCCAACCCTGGAAGGACAGGGGACAAGGTGGGGGGCACCCTGTGTGATTTCTTAAAGCTAATTAAAACCCACCCCTTTGACATGCCAGGTAACCTACGTCGCTGTGTTACCGAACCCCCCCTTTGAAATGAAATGAGCAAAGCCACAGTTTCCGTACTTTTGTTTATCTTTGCTCTGCTTAGAAGATCTGCACAGCTGGGGATAAAACAGAGCTGCTCTGCAAGAATCTGCTCTTCCTTTCACCGCATTTTGATGATAAACGCAACTGTGTCTCTTGCTGGACCGTGCTTTTTTCGTAACAGGACAGCCATTTAATTTCTTGGACAATGGAGCACAGCGCTAAACACAGGACCCACTGTGCCTCGCACTTTTCAGCCCAAAGACTTTGTAAGCTTTGCCTGACACAACCAACAAGCAATTTGGCCTGCACAAACATCATGCTAACCTCTCCCCGACGGAAGCCAGTTCAGGCATACAGGCCTATTGAAATAAACTGACAGAGAGCATTTTCAGCAGGCCAGAAATGCTTAATCTTCTTCCTTTGGCATAAAGCTTCTTTTCATGCTCTGATGTTTATTTTTTCTTTGAAACTCGACTTAGGGGGGAACGGGTGACATGGGGCAGCGGAAGTTGCTGGAACACGCTGAGGAGACGGCTTGGTCTGCCAGTGAGCTACTGAAATGCTCCCTCTTCGATGATGTTGAAACACATTATTCTGTTCTCCTTGTTCCCAACGAAGCCTCGGCATGACTACCCCATGAAAAAACAATGGATGCTGCCCAGGAATCCGTGTCCCTCTTTCCAGAATGTTCTCAAACATTCGTTTGAGCAATAACATGCTAGCTTTACCATGTCTTTTCCTAATGAAACCTTAAACTGCCAAACCGCAGCAACACAAACCTGGGGGTGATCCAGAAAGTAGGATTTCTTCATTAGTTAGAAATCTTAAGTGAAATGTAAGGATTGCCCAATAGGAATAGTGCTAGATAGTGTTTTTGTTTATTAGTGGCCAATGGATATAAAAATTATTTCTAACCTCCAAACAACTACTGAAAGTCCTTTCCATCTGCCCCCATGGTTTCATTACAGTGGCACAATGGGGCTCTTTTGCTGATCTAATTAAGGTGTTTAGATTGACTTTGGTTCACTTCCTGTTTCCTGGACCAGAATTCCATTGGGCATTCCCCCCCCCCCCACCCCTAAGGACATACAGAATTAATGACTGTCATTTACTCATTCCTGCTGTTGAAATCCCTTCTCCGAACTGAATCTGGCTTCCACGGTTTTTTCGCCTACGCTGCTGTCTTGTTTCCGTCCTGTGTCCCTACAGCATTAGATTCCAGAGAATATCAAGACCTGGGATGTTTGTGGAAGGTCACCATTTGTACCTCAAACATCTGCTCCTCATAGAGCTGTCCACGGATCCCATTTCCTTAATCCATGTCAAGTCTAGAAAGAAAAGATCAGCTTTGTTTGGGCCTGACACAGTTCCCAGTTTCCAGCGTCTTCTTAACCTTAGCAGGAAATCACTTGTTTAGCTACATCCAAACACAACCCAAAGTAAACTGCATGCCCTGAATGGACCAGGCTTAGGAAGTGCAATGTTTTTAATTAGCAGCACACCTAACAATGGACTGGCCGCTCAGACAATCTGTCAACATTGCTAATCACCCCAATTACAGTGATTTAGAAACATACACGCAGGGTGTCTGTCTTCAATATAATTTCCTTCTGCATAATGATTTCTACACCAAATTAGGATTGGATTACATTACATATAAACTCAAAGATAAAATTGCATGTTGATGTTGAGTCTTGTAATTACATTATAATGTTAAAAGACAAAAAATATTCTAAACTATAGAATGACAAAAATGTGCTTGTTGTATCACCTTAATTTTATGTTAATTTCATGTATATAAAATGTTATAATATGTTCTTTATAAAAATAAAGAAATACATACCATAAAATGTTTTTTAGTGTTTACCTGCCGATATCAGTACATATTTAATCATATTGTTCCAGCTGTAGTTTTGGTGAATCACCTTGCTTTGAAACAATAATTTAACGTAGAACTCCATGCATATTTAACCTAATTAAATAACCATGTCACGTTCAGGCCGTATCAGATAAGCTCCCAAATGCTTTCATCTCCCAATGAGAAAATAGGAAGGGTTTGCAGTTTCTCTGGGTCCCTTTAAATAAAACCAGACTTTGGCATCTTAAAGGCATCATTGGAAATCTTGCTGGAAAAACCTGGATTTGACATGAATACCTGGAGTCGCAGGATTAAAAGGAGAATGGCAGAGGAATCACCGGGGATTTATTTTTTTCGGTTCAGACACTGTTTACGGTGAAGGGTGAAGCTGTAACAGAACTGGGCTGGTGACCAAACCAATGCTGCTCTGGATTGCCGCAGTCTTCACTGCATTGTGCCCTGCAGGGGTCTTCTGTAGCATGGAGGTATGATATAATGCTTTTAACAGAGGTGCAGGGGGACAACTGCGTCATTGAAATGCTAGTATTATTAGCCAGAACATACAATGGACCTCGAACACAAAGCCTGGAATCACTCACAAACTCGTACAATATTTCCATTCAAATCCACAGCCAGCCAAAACCCCCAAGTCATTTCTCTGTCATCCCCCCCAGCCCCATAAAACCTCAAATACTTTTTTAAAATTCAGTCCTAACCTGTCAGATTCATCCTAAAACCTACATAATTAGTCGCTCTAAACCGATTGCACACTTGCCCCCCCTCCCCCACGTGTCTGAACATAAGTAACAAATGTCGCAAACAAATGTCAGCCAGTATGTAGGTACCACTCCGCACCGCAAGTGTTAAACTTCTTGCTACGCCACTGAGTATCCACAGTCTACATAACACTGACACTGTTTAGCAGGCAGTTTTAGTCAATGCAGCGTACAATCCATGAGGGTGGATCAGCCGGTCGCTGGAGCATTCAGGGTTAAGGGCCCAAACGTCTGCCAGTCGCGGGATTTGAACTGATAACCTTCTGATTGCAGCAGGGCCACCCAACAATTTACCCCATTATCAAAATGAACACAGTTCCTGCTCTTTGTAGAAGGTGAAAGGATGCAGTGAATCCTGTCCCTGAGCGTCTGCTATGCAGATCTGGCCGTATTGTCGTTGCTCAGGGTTACCATCCTCAGAGGTGTGTCAGGGCTTTTCATTCTCTGTCCTTCAGCCAATTGCAAAAACATGTGAGAATAATCTACACATCCTGGCTTTCCTGTGTGGTCTGACTCTATACACAGAGCCTTCACCTGCACTTAGAAAACAACCTAATAATAATGAAAGATTTAGTTTAAGTAATTAAAATAGTGAATTACTTGAATGGGAGATTTATCTAACCAGCCATCTTCCAACTGCTTATGCTGGTTAGAGTCGGGGTGGGGTGGGGGCAGTTGAGGCACCCTGGGCAGGATGCCAGGTTGTCACAGGGCCCACACTTGCACACGCTCACACCTGGCAGATTTATTGCATGCTATTTCTAATGCAGGGACTGTGCCCCTCCCTGTTGCATATTAATAATAGAGTATTGTTCTCATTCACTGTGAGTTGTCATATAATGTGCCACCATCATGCATGGGCGCATATAATAGGTCACTAATTTGCATTCCACTTACATATATAGATCACTGCTAAAACAGCCAAGCATGGGTGTTAGAAATGGAGACATATCAACCATTGCCTTAAAAAAAAACCACAAGTTATTTAGCATTTCTTCAAATTTACCTGGGTTCCCTAGATCCTAAAGTGATTCAGGCTTTCAGATGCAGACACATAGGACAGGATTATGTGTTATAATAAAATGCATGATCGTGAATGCTTTCATGCCACACCCATTAATGAATAGGGCTGCGTCGAATACATTGCAAAGACAACACCGGCTTTTGTAACATAGCAGTCTTTTCAGCAATGATTTTTATGTAATATTAATGTTCTGTTGCATAGAATGACAGTGAAACTATAGTATGTCTGCCATTAAGTGAAAAACTGTGAAAACACAAACGCATTTACATGTGCTACAGCATGTGGACCAATTACTCCAGCATGAAACCACCAAGAAAAATTCCAAGCTCCTGACTCAAACCTCCTCGCTTCACATCAGGAGGCTGCACTTAATGCCCATTAGAGACTTATGACTTAAGTGTATAATTTCAGGTCTCAAAGCAGTCGACTTTTAATAATTAAGAAAGGTAAATAGAAATTATTTGATCCAGGGAATAGAATTATTACATTATGTCACTGCCTGGAATTTAAGAGTGTTCGATTGTTAGGAAAGAAGAGCTTATATACTTAGATTAAAGTAAAACATTTACAATGAAACATAAAAGCAGTTTCCTGTCTATTGTGATGACACTGGCCATAAGGCATAATAGAGATAATAAAAAGAAACTTCTAAGATCACAGTTACCATCTCCTCCCTTGGAGATAAAAAAAAACAAGCAGAGAAAAAAAGTTGTCCTTCACACAGCCTTTGTCACATTCTGGGTGGAACTACATGATTAGATCATTCTTTAAAACCATTAACAGATCTGTAATAAATCACAAGCATTCATTTTTGCATACATTTTTGCATTCTTTTGCGCTAAGATAAGCGATATTGAGAGTTTAGACACCCTATAACGCAAACGGTATAGCAAATGCGGTTCTAGACCCCCCCCCCATTTTTGTCTCAGCACCCCTGAAAAACAATTACTATAAAAACGCTTAGTGATTTGTCCGGTATATTCATACATATTTCATACCCCTCCTTACGGCACATTTAATCGCGGGGGACCCGGTAGAGTATGAAAGGGTTGAGACCCACTAAGGGTCAAATCCTAGAATCACCCCGGTGTGACAACAAAGAAGACTATTAGTCACGAGAAATCTTATTGACGAAATCTTTGTTCCTTGCGGAAAAACATCTTTATTCCACACGAATGTATTTTTATACTGTACTATAGGTACAGTTTTTATTATATTGTTCTATTTTTGCTGCTCTTATTTTGTACTTTCTGACGATGCAAATTTCCCACTTGTGGGACTAATAATGGATCATCTAATCTAATCTAAATGTTTAGTTGTTTCATAGATCAAGGAATGTATTTTACCGACATTGTCTACTCTTCGGCAACTTTCGAACTTTCACTTGCTGCTTTGTGGACAATACTGACCCAAACTGGCAAGACCTCGGGCATGCGATGGCATGACCCTGGTAACGAAACAGACGTGGTGCCGCCATCTGTGAGCGTGTGCGCATTGCATTTGCGACTGACAGATTACTTCATGGTCCTGCCTTTGTTTTTTGTGACCTTCCCCTCTAGGTTTACGATTTAAAAGTGTGCAAACGAAGGCCGAGGAGATCCGAGTGATCCGTATGAACAGATAAGCTAAAGGAGGCATTAACCCTGGAATCCGCATCTGTACCTCTTGGGGGTGTTCTTAGGAAATCGTTCACAGTCGCAGACATTTCGCAGTCAGCGGTGTGGAAACAAAGACGGCTGTTTCTGTCAACTTAAGTCGTGTTGAAATGTCATCATTGGCATGCCTTGCAAACGTACTGCGGTTGCGGTGCGCTTATCTTCTATTACCCGGAGTCAGCGCTGGCTGCTCACGGGAGGCCGTGAGCTCCAAAAGGCTCGACGTGCGGTTCTATCTTTGCGTCAGTGGTCGCGGTCTCGGAGGTTCTACGAGGTAAAACAGAGTCGGATCCCAGACAGAAACCCAATCCACTGCAGCACAAAGTCAACCCCAACTCCATCCCCTCTTTCAGCTTACCCAGAAGTTATTGCCATACATGATTTTGTGCATATTGAAACATTCAGCCAATTTTAGTTGGACCATAGCTCATGGATAAGTATGTGTGCAACGTGAATATCGGAATAACAATATTAGACCGTGATATTGGCAACGGGCACGTGACGTTAAGACAGCAGTGCATGTTTCGTACTTTCCAAACGAACAAGCTGTTGTATGACAATGGGAATATATCTGGGTAAGAAGCATGCCGGGCTTTTTTAAAGTAATGTCTGCGGAATCCCCGGGTTACTAAGAAGCATCTGAGACTACACAAAACGTCATATACGGGTTAAACGTACTAGGCTGCTTGTAAACATATGCACCATGTTATGCCTCCGCTTTGTGACCGAGTAAAATTGTGACAGAATATCTATTTTCTACAGAGGGGGGCGCTATTACGGCTTAACTCGTATTAGTAATTAGTAACCCGAAGTACTCATGCTTGGCTAAGTAATTGTTTTCACTTGGAATTTCGATCATACCATACCATACCATTCTTACACCGGCCTTTTCGAAGTAGCCATACTGTTATAATTTGGTTCCACTTTAATATCAAAACTCCCGTGCGCGATTTACATTATTCTCTTCTGCACGCGTAAACAGCGCTTGGTTGTAGATGGTCGAAATAGATGGGGAGGACAACGGGCGGGCACTAGGACCTCCCCGGTGTCTCAGGCTGGCCGTAGGCTGGCGCTGCGCTGCGCTGCCTGCGCTCCTGAGCGGCGCTGTCTGTTACAAACTTGAAGGCAGCTGTCGGCTGCGCGTCATTCAGTGCAAGCGTAAAGCCGAGATTGAGCGTCTAAAGACTTGAGTGATGTTACCTTCACGGCCGTGCGTGGCCAAGGAGATCTATGCATTTCGCATCTCTTAACTTTCTGAGAAGTAGTTATGCTTGCAAGTTTTCCTTAATTAAATTAGGTTTTACAATTTTTTACTGCCCTCTGAGACGATTTATGAGCAGAAATCAATTACCTGGAATTTGAAATTGATTGGATTCCTGTGAATGTGTTTATTAATTTTTAATTTCGCCTCCCGCAGTGGCACGCGTTAAGCTAATGCTGTAACTTATTCTCCCCGGTTAATATCATGAAACAAGCAGCCACCGCTGCGGAGATGCCAGCGTGCAAGGAGAGCCTGTCCGTGCGGGACAGGAGGGAGAACGACGTGAGATCCCGAGAGAGGATTGAAGGAGACCTGGATCGGCTCCGGACGCGGGAGAGACTGGAAGCGACGCTTGCGGGACTGGGGGAACTGGAGTACCTGAGACAGAGGCAGGAGTTGCTGGTCAGGAGCGTGTTAAATCATCGGGCAATATCTGCGATTACCGGGGATGATAAAGTCAGCGCCGGAGCGCTGGAGGACAACTACTTGAGCTCAGAGGAGAAGCTCTTGGAGGAGAACATACAGTTGCTGAAACAGCAGTTGGTATGCATTTTTGTTACGATTTGTCAGTTTTAAAACAGTTTATTGGAATATACAGAAACATTAAATAGTTCATGACTACGTGGTTTAAGCTGAAGCACCGGAGTTAATGTTGCTTAGAGTAATAAAGTTGGGGAACAATGTTAAGACTAAGAACTGCCGTGTTGTGACACATTTTTCTGCTAGTTTGCTGGCATTATTTCCCCTTTATGATAGACATCACTCTGGGATAGGGGATGTCTAATTAAAGACACGCTAAATCTACAGAAGAAGTGAAAGAAATGTGTTGAAGTGTTAAATATTAGCCGTCTTAAATTTCGCCAGAATTGGTTTTTACCGGCACAAATTGATGCCGTCATACTTAGTGCTTGACGAAGCTAATAAATTTTGTGTTAATTTTCAGTTTGCAAGTCAATAAATCTCATCAGCATGAATCTAATGAACTTTCAACCCATGCGTGCAATCACAAGAAAAATATAAACTGACGTTTTTAAAGACGAGGTTAATGTATAAAATGATCACGGGATTAAAAAAATACGAGGGCTATTTAAATGGGATCTTTCCAGTGTTTTAAACAACCCCGATAACTTAATCCTGGCAAACAAGGGTGACCAGCTGACCGTTTCAGACCCGATGATGGGCTACAATGGAGGAGGCGATAGAAATGAACTTTTACAATCATATCCTTCACCCCCTGCTGTTGTCAAAGGAACCAGGCCAGTTCCCGACAGCTTCTGTGGGATTAAACCTAAACCGGCACCAACACACGGTCGTTTAATCGGGGACTTGTTTGCGTGGCTTGCTTCTTATTTGAATAAGGAGTGAGAAACACATTTTGTTTATCTCGGAGCTTTTGACATGTGAATGAATTGACTGGGGCTGCTGACAATCAAACACAGTTTTTAAACGACTTAATCGAATGTTGAAATACCGATAGTGGTGCTCAATATTGTTTCGTTTCATACTACGTTAAATAAGTAATGATCTTGACCCATATCCAAAATCACAGTGAATAAAACAAATATAAGTAGGAAAGAATGTTTTAAAAAGGTATACTAATTGAATGGTTCTTGTATTCTACTACAATAAAAATTAGTAGATTTTAATCAATTGGGTGACTTAAATTCGGCAATGACAACTTGGTGGATGATGTGTTTGGATAAGGAAACAGACTCGTCCTTGTTCGTCACGAGCCCAGGTTATCAGCAGCACATGTGCATAATTCGATTCCTTTTGTAAATAAGCATAGGGCTGCTTTGCAAAATGGCACATTGTATAAAAATGGTCTCCACTGTGCTAGCATGCACTGAGCTCAGGGTGCATTAATCACCCCACTGCCTCCTGTCAAGAGCTCATTTTTATGGTCTGGCTGTTCACCGCTGAGGGAACCGGCTCCCTGTCCTCTATGACTGAATGCGTCAGTGTTGCAGTACTGGTCTTGTGTACAAACCAGCCGTCGAGATGCCGGGGTGGGGGGGGGGGGGGGTTGGGAGTACGGCTTTGCCATTGTAATTTTTTGTCAGCTCCTTCATTGAGAGGGATACATCTCCATTGTTCTTCCTCCTCTGGCCCACTCATGTCTGGAATGCACGACAAGGTCTGGCTGTTGTCACATGTGCCCTGTACCACATTGCCTGTATGCTCTCTGACTCCACTGACCCTGCGTCAGCTCACAGACACATCCACCAGCCCTATGCCTCCTCCTCCGTGTAAAATTGGGCACATATTTGTGACTGGATCGCATTAATTTAAGATTAAAATTTTTAAAAATGAAACAACCCTTTAAACACGCATTTAAAACTTTAAGTATAGTATTGTTTGTTTACTTTGTTCCACTCTTGAATTGGGACTGTAATACGTGGCAAAAAATATTGGATGCGGTAAATTGCAAAATGAGGTATTTATCACGGTTTACACTGATAAGAAGCAGCATATGGGAATTCCTGTGTGTTGGTAATTAATGTAATTTTGTGCTAAATCTTGAAATAGACTGCTGTGAGCAGAATGCCTTGACCTCTTGCTTTTGTTTAGTGTTTTCTTTCTCAGACATGTATCTAAAATTAGATGGTTGAATGAAATAAAAAGGCAGCAGCGATTTTCCACTAATTGCTTACAGATTGTAGGATTTAAGTTTCTTTCAATTGCTTCGTACAATATGCTCCATTTGGAAAAGGCATTACTTTAGAATTAGCTGATACAATCAAAAACCCTTGGAGAATGACTGTAGTTTCCATTTTGTGGGGGGGGGGGGGGGGG
>JAODUD010000026.1:4585437-4598301 GCA_026784285.1 Stomatorhinus walkeri | reverse complement strand
TCTGTCCTGAAAGTCACTGTAATGAGCACTGCCGTCTAATGCACTGTCTCTGTCCTGAAAGTCACTGTAATGAGCACTGCCGTCTAATGCACTGCATATCCAGTTCTTTAGCTATCACAGCATTTGTTATGAGACATTGGCTTTCTTAGGAAGTCTTTGTGAACTAGGAGGTTTGAGCCAGTGGTTGTTATGTTCTAACCTAGTTCCTCGCTAAACATATGACTCCACCCATGCCCCCCACCCCCCGGGAAGGGTCAATTTGTTTTTTTTGGTTTCCATGCTGAGAGAGGTTAAACTGGGCTAGACAGGGGCACGCAGATAGTATCAGATAGCCAGTGGGAGACCTGTGTGGTTTCCTATAAAAGTTAAGGTTATTATTCCTATTAAAGTTAAGTTCATTCTTTATAGAAACATTAAAAAATGCTATATATATATATATATATATATATATAGGCGGGGTAGTTATAATAGTGAATATATTTAATGTGCAAAATTGTTGGATTAATTATACTCTTTTTCTCAATGTGTAAAAATTATGGATCATTCTTAATTTCTGACGATATTAACTGTCATCACTCCCACAAATCATTCGATTTTTCCATTTCAGGCAGCAAAATGGAAATGAAGGGAAGGTATGTGCAGAAATGGAGCCACGGTGTGAGGGCATTACACAGCATAACACAACAGATGTGCTGATCTGAATGGAAAGGCTTTTTAGATCGAAGTCTACAGTGTCCAAGTCAACATTTAGACTTACCTGCTTTACGCTGGAAATCAGAAGTAAAAGATGAAAAAGCATTGTGGAAACTTCTCTGTAATTCTACTGATATTTTAAATGATCTGTGACAATTACTGTACACAGTTGCTAGTGTGTTAGGGTTAGGGTTAGGGTTAGGGTTAGGTTTTTCATTAAAATAAATTTGATGTAGAGTTGTTAAGGCATGCAGGGGTATTTATTGCACAATATTCTGAGTGTCTCGTCTGTGTTAAATTGTTTTCTTTATGACTGGAATGTATGTAGAATATATCTAGAATGTAAATCTAGAGCCCGAAGATGTAATTTGTAATATGTTAGGCTGGGTGGGGGCCCATTATGTCTGATCGGAGGTGTTCTTTATCCCAGGAAAATATCCAGCATGATATATTGGGAAGCCTGGGGGCCATGTTTTGGCTAATGGACCCAGCTGTTTGCAATGCCCGGCATATATCAGGCAACACTGAGTCAGGGAGGGGGGGTCACCTCTGCCTTTGGGGGCCAGGGTGCGTTACTGGTTCCTATTTACAGACTGCCAAAAAGTCATTGAGAGGCCCTGAGTGGATGATGAGCATTTTTTGGGCACTTGAAACCGGCTCCCCTCATTTTTTGGCAGTGGGAATGGGGGGGAATGAGCAGTGAGGATAGTTGACTAAGAATGTGCCCACTCACGGTAGTGTATGTGTAACTACAAAGTGATGCCAGACATTGTATAGTTTCTGCACTTTTCTCAAGTGAGTGATGATCCTAGTTGGATCGGCTTTGCAAAATGTACTGAAGTAAACACCTCCCCTGGTTCAACAAGAAAATGATTATTTGAAGCCCTTAGCATGTTCTCTGTAGTGGGTCATCCTAAGTTCACAAACAAAAGCCTCAAGTACGTCACCCAGATGACTAATTCGGTCTTATGGGATCATCATCACATTTTCCATTTGTGTTACACATAATTAAACTCAAACCCTGATATAGGTAATGGTAGCGTATGATTCTTGTTCTGAGATTTGGTAAAGAATATCTCTGTCGGGGTATTCCTCTACATATTTTCTCACCGCATTAATGCCTTTCTCTTGGAAACATTTTAGGAATTTCATCCCACCTTACATTGTACATAAATCACAGGAGAGATTAAAGAGTTGTTTCTTTTACTGACAGAAACTCTGATGTGACCTATTTTACCTTTGATTTAACTGCAAAAATACTGTGTTTAAGGAAGAGCAAATGTTTGGGCCATTTTATTAGCTGGTGAACAATGAGTGATTTAGAGAACACAGCAGTCCTTAAGAGCTTCCTGTTGCTGTGAAATGGTCTGTAAGCTCTTAACCAGGCCCTTGTCCCCTGCCTTTGCGTGAGAGATTAGTCCCCCAGCAGTTTGGGTCAGTTGCTGGGCTTATATTCAACCCCCTCAGCGCTCAAGGTCAAAGCTCGCCGTTTGAAGCCACTTCAGGGCCACACTCACGATGGGGACCCCGGGTATGTGCGGCATCCAGTCTATGTTGATTTAGCCGTGGTCTGTGGAAGCTCTCCGGAGGCCAATGAATTTCAGGCTCTTCACGGAGATGAAGCAGAAGGCTTCGAAATGAGGCCTGCTCACGGTCTGCTGAGGCCAGGTGGCAGGTGGCAAACCTAATACCTGAACAACTGCTTGGACATACTTCCCCATACCCCCCCCCCCCACCCCCCGGACGTTAAGAGCTTTTTGCAGACGTAAAGCAGCCAGTGAGGGGAAGATGAGAAGAAGCTGAGATGTTTTCCTAGATAGACCTTCAAACCAGATGGCAAGTAAACAGTCCCGCCATGGCTGTTTGTCTGCAGCATGAGCTGTTTGCGTAATAATCTGAGGAGGACCCAGCGAGGACCTCTGGCTCCTCCTCACTTCCTGTTGGACTGCTGGCTTGACCAAAGGTCACACACAGAGGTGTCTGGCCCAGATCCTCAGGGACTGCCAGTCCTGACTGCGAGTTTGCTGGTACAGTGCGTCCTGGCTTCTGCAGAGTATATTCATAAATATGGTACTGCTCTTTTAAAATGACTCTTGTCTTACTAATATGCTTCAGACAAATAATCAGACCAATTAACCCTGAAATTCTGTGGAATCAAATGTGTACTGACATCTGACATTTCAAACATGCTTCTGAATGTTTTCTGTTGAGAACCTTCGGCCAGTTTACACAATGGATATTACTGAGCGACTGAACACTGCTGTTGATAGAAAACGCATAAAGACATCTATCTATTTTCTCACCACTTATCCAGCACAGGGTCAAGAAAAAAACAAATGTAAGAAGGAGATGCAGGCTTGTCTGTCTTTTACAGAGACCGCCGTTGAGAAGCAATTGAGTGTCTGATTTGCTAATTTACAGGAAAGTACAGTTCTTAATGCAAAATTAACCAAAACCCCTACAAAAATGAGTTTTCCATCAGGATTTTATCATGCGGTTGTCTTGCGGTTCTCTTTTTGTGACATTCCAGCTTCTGTGTTTATTGCGTTTGCTTATACGCGGTAAGCCAAGTTCTTCTAAAAAGCCTATTATTAAATTACCAGATGTTCCCAGGCCATAATCTGAAATGAAACCATTGCAGTCATCAGTCAGCGCGTCCTAAGATCACCGCTGGATCCAAACGCCAGGCCGCCGATGAGGGCTGCTCCAAGGGGAATGGTACCGTCGATTATTTCTGGAACGTTTCTTGTTTCTCTAGGAGAGTTTTCTCATCTGTCATCAAAAAGTGTGGAGTTTGCTTAAGAGCGGTCTGTCTCGGTCGTTTATCCAGCCCAGAGTTTGTGTGACCATTAATCAATAAAGCCCCATACACCACCAAAGCTGCTCTGTAAGACTCCAGTGTCGACTGCCGCTGTTCGCTCCACACTGGCCATGTTTTCCAGATACGGTCAGTGTGACGGAAAACTGACCGCGCCTTGGCGTCTTTGCGCCCTTGTAGGCTGCAATTATAGTTTTTATGGTGGGTGGGGGGGGGTGAAATGATATAATTTATAAAATGGGATCATAGTTTTTTTCTCAAAAGGTTGCCGTGTTGCTGTGTGTGCTGTAATAAGCATAACTGTGTTCTGTTGAGTCTTTAAAAGGATAACACTGCACCAGAAGATATTTCCTTGCATCCTTACATTCTATCGGTTTACCTTGGTGTTAATTATTTGTGCACAGCATTAACTGCTTATCTTAACTGGCATTACAATTGAACCTCATTCACTAGTTAGGAACAGAGCTGAACTTCCTTCCAGCTGTACATCTGTCTCCCTAATCGCTTATCCAGAACGAGGTGGGGGTGCGTCTAGAGTCTCTCCCGGGAACACAGGGCATTATGCTGGGGACACTCTGGACGAGACACCAGTCCATCTCAGGATGCTCCCAAGCAAACTAAACCGCCAGAATCAGCTGACGCTGATGATTCTTTTAGGTGCTGCTGAAGTCAGGGAATTGCAGAGCAGGGCAGTCCCAAAATAGCACTCAATCCATGCAGCTCAATCAATCAGTCACGCTCCATGTCGCGTGGCCCCGCCCCCCTTCGCAAGGATAGTAATTGCTTTTTAGACGGCAAAATGAAACAATCACCATATTAAGTCAAACTCCTGACTGCTCTATAATATCCATGCGTGCCTGAGAATTGATGCATTCTGGACTTTAAATAAATAGGGCAGGCCATGAGCGGACAATGGGATAACTCTATGGAGCATGGACTCTGTGAAGCACTTATTACTGTGAGCTCAAAATAACACCTCAGCTGGCAGAACTCTCAGACTCTTTATATTATTGTTTTACTTACAAATAAACTCTATTCTCAGCGCACAGGGTGTCACACTGGCTTTTCCACTTGCTTTACTTCAGATGCTTTTACTCAAATATCTTCTGTAGCCAGAGGTGGAAAGTTCAGGTTTAAAAATTACAAATCCGGACTAAGATTTTGTTACAATCGACCAGTTGAGTATAAAGAGTCACTTTCACAGCTGAGAACTCAACTGCTTGGTTGAAACCAAACCTTGGCCTGGATTTGTGCTTTCTGAGCACTTTCCAACCCTGTCTATAGTTTTGCCGGATATTTGATGGGACCGGTTGAGGCTAATCTAGGGTTCAACAGCAAACTTCACTCTGGGATCTCATGCCTTTTAGCACTGTGGTGTTGCTGTTTCAGTGCCTCTGACCCGCAGCTCGCTGGTCTGGATTCTGTCTTCTCTGTTATCTTTCGCCTTCCAGTTCCTGGATGACAGTTCCATCAGCCTGAATGCCCTGACGTGCTGGGGATACGGGGGGTGGGAGACGCTGGCATTACGATGAGTAACGAGGCTGGTCAGAGGAATGGGGGCTGCACCAGCTACGGCCCTGGGGATAGTACCAGCCAGGCATGTTTTATTCATGGACATTAATTCCCCACCCCCCTCTTCCACCAGGTTCAGACCCTCATCTGCAAATATATGTGTTTCTAATCAGTACCTGGCTGGCAGCCCTCTGCCCAGGCCCCTGCTAACCCACATAAAAATCCCCTGATTATGATGTCTGAGAAGCCTGTCCCATATGCCCAGCTGCCTGGTCATTCCCAGGAGCGGGGCGGAGCCCAGCCCATACACTGACCTGCCTCATAATTCCCGAGAGCGGGGCGGAGTCCATCCCATACACTGACCCACCTGGTCATTCCCAGGAGCGGGGCGGAGCCCAGCCCATACATTGACCTACCTGGTCATTCCCAGGAGCGGGGCGGAGCCCAGCCCATACACTGGCCCACCTTGTAATTCCCGGGAGCGGGGCGGAGCCCAGCCCATACACTGGCCCACCTCATCATTCCCTGGAGCTCAGTGGAGCCTGTCCCATTTGCCAACCAGCCTTGTTATTCCCGGGACTAACATGGAGCCAGTTCCGTATGCTGACCCATCTTGTTATACCCAGGAGTGGTGGAGAGCCCATTCCATATACCGATCCTTGTTGTTACTCTCAGGATCAATGTGGAGTCCATCCTGTCCAATGAAGCACCTTGTTATTCCCGGGAGTGAGGGCAGAACCTGTCCCCTATGCCAACCCTTCTCATCATGCCTAGGACTGATGCAGAGCCTGTTCTGTATCTCAACCCACTTCCAGGGAATGGGGCGGAGTACATCCTGCAGTATGTCAATCTGCCTTGCTATTCCCAGGAGAGGAGCAGAGCTCGTCCCATTCACCAAACTGCCCGAGTATTCCTGGGAGCAGCACGGAGCAAATCCTGTATGCCGACCTGCATCTCCTTGCCCACTGATTTTCAAATGGTCGTGAGAGCCATAAACCTAATGGGAGGAAATGTAAGAAAGATATGGTGGGATTCGGTTTGTAAATCAAAGATGTCATGTGGTCTGCAACCGCAATTGGCCCAAAAACCTTAATTTTGCCAGAATACCATTTCATTTATTTTTATTGCCCACATTTCAAACTATTTAATATTTTGTGATGATGACAAATAACATTTTGGGTTGGTAGATGACTTCAGCCTCTTTATTCATGAGAATTTGTCTCACATTCAGTTATAAACATTGGTCATAGGGAACATATGTCTACATTTTTATGGAAACCAAGCAGCTTACATGCATGCTCATAGAAGACCAATCCCATTTTTCCAAATGCATGCAGGATTTCTTATATTGCGCCTTGCATTTACACCCATTGCTCAGTCCAGTTTAGCTCAGGCAATTCAGGCACTTTTTTAAATAAAGCTGTGATGTCGTGTGGCCACGGGAATTAATTGAACGTGCCTGTTTTTCCCATCACTGTGGCACAGGGAACCTGGCATGCGGGGGATGAGAGAGCATCCACAGACAGGCGCTGTCACTGGGAAATGGATGAGTGCTTCTCTATTGAAATGAGCTCCTTGTGTGACCTCTGAGAGAATGGCGGAAGATGCAGGGGGGTGCAGGTGATTATGGCTGATGGCATTGTCTTTTTTAATAGACCTTTCCTTGATACCATCCCTGGTGTGTCATCACAGCAGGGGCCCGCCACGGCCGGCCCGCGAGGGGGGAGAGAGGGCCTCCCAGAGGTCAGCGGGGGCCAGGGCCTGGAGGGGTGGACGCTGCAGAATGGACAGGACCCCCTCACGTTGTTTACATGCAAGAGGATCCCCTGAGTTGCAACCCCCAGGGAACACCTTGACCAGGGACACTGTCCCCCGCCCCTCTGTCCCCATCCCCTGAAAGACCTGTCCACTATACACCAGAGTATTATTGTGTTGTGTAGAGAGTATTATGATATTTATGATCAATTTTAACATATAACAAAACATAACAATCCCCCCATACCCTGAGACAGCACGTATATATATATATATATATATCCATCAAGTCACTGGCACCCCCAGCCCCAGCGAGAGTACAGCTGAAAGCTGAGGGCAAAACAACGATACGAAGTACAAACTGTTAAAATAAACAAACGTGACAAAGTCAAATAATTTAATTAAAATAGTTAAGTAGATAGGTAAATGAATAAATAAATAAATAAATAATGCAGACTCACGAAATGAATGAGCCCCCAGCTAGCCCTTGACTAGCTGGGCACGTTGAAGCTCTGAAGAGAAGCGCTAGAGGAATTATTCTTTCGGGCCACAGACAGCTTGAGTGGCAGCAAATCAGAGAAGGTAGCTCGACTTCCAGACAGGGGGAATGGAGGCCAGGAGATTTCCAGCGAGAGGCCAATAATACCTTAGCTGCCAGGGAGGCGGACGTCAGGAGCCTGTGCTGGGAGCGAGAAAGGGAGAGAGGTGCAGAAGAAGAGGGACTGCAGGGGACAGTGGAATAGAATAGGGGGAAAAAAACGATGTGAGAGATCTAGCCACGTGATCCTAAAGAGCAGCAAGAGGAGGACAGAGGTGACATAATGGGTCAGGCTCTAAACCCATGAGATGGCGTTTCCTGCGAGTATTATAGTATTTTATTATTTGGTCTTGTATGTATACTGTATACTGGCTAAGGTGCTGTGAGATATTCCCTGGGAAAGGCGCCTTTCATCTATAAGCTTCTCTTCTGCAGCTTTCCTAAGGGCACCATGCAGTCTTACCACTCGCGTCATATTTGAACTGATCAAACAGACATTAAGATGTTTCTTTCCTGTGTTCCTTCATGGACTCCATCTGTCATCCTCGAAACTCATTGGTCAACTTTCTGACTAGATGAACTTTGGACACTCAGACATCGCTGGGAGACCGGCAGAGTAGTCTCTAGTGCTCTCTGTCATCTGGTGAGCCCCATTTGTTAATGCTGTGATGAGGCGCTGATGGTGATTAAGTTGGTCTCCAGAGATTTGCTCTATCTGCATCAAGACAGTACTGCTCTTGTGATTTATGCGACACGACTACAGACTGTACATATCATGCAAAATTCTATGCATAACAGCTACAAAACTGAGATTTTAATGTCAAACCACAGATTTGACCATATATAGCATTTTAAAAAAACGAGGCATTATTTTAAGCATGAATGTGAGAGTAGGTGGGGCCCTCCAGCCTCAGAGATGGGAAGTGGACACATCCTGCATCCCAGGGACACTAACCAGGTGTCTGCTCTCGCAGTGTAGAGTGTCACCCTTGTGGATGCACCAGACCTGTACCAAGCCTCTCAGGTCAGCTGAAAACAGGTGACCTTTAAGGGGAGGTCAGCGGGGACCAGCGCTGTCTCACTGTTGTTTAACTGCAGCCATGACCGTTACATATGTCTGTGTATATGGGCACATATCAGCTCGTTAAGTCATGGGCTGGAGATGTAAGAGGCATTTATTGCAATTGAGAATGTTTATAAGCACCACATGAATTGTGATGGAATCACAACAAGAGCGGGGGGGGGGACTTGGCATAGCTTCCAGGGTGAGCTGTAAAATTCCCCACTAGTCAGAGGCAATGCAGCATGCAGACCATGTATTTTAAAGGATACACACACACACACACACGCACACATATATGTGTGTACATATGAAAACCAAGTTTTCCAAGGTTTCAATGGAGGATTTAAACGATGTCACTAATTTAGTAGGACGTTTTTAACAGATGTTTTTCCCAGGACCCTGGTGTGTGGAATATTCCAAATGTGTCCCTATTTATTCATTCATTCATTCATGTGTTTCTTTTTTTACCAACTACTTTATTATTATTATTACCTATTTTACCTTTCTATGTAGGGGAATTTCACATCCCATCAATTACATAATCCATGGCAAAAATGCTGACATTGCATATGGTTTCCCCAGTATCATAATGTCCATGCTGAAAATAAAATTAACCTGGTCTTTATAATACACATAAATGTGTCCAAATCAAATTTACCCCAATATTCTGTAGTTAACCTAATTGTCTCAAGTCAGTCGTTTGTAGAAACACTTTTAAATGTGCCTTGTTACCAGCACAGATTAATGCAGATTTATAAAAAAGGAATTAAAGATGGCAGTTTTTTTTTACTGTATAGTCGAAGAAAATTAATTGTGCTGTCAGGTGCAGAAAATGTCAGTTGATTCACATGACTGGGGGCCCCAGTACTTGGTCAAATGAGGTTATGCCTGTTATTTACAATGTGGTTTATGTTTACACAGAAAGGCTGAATGCAGTGGGGTGAGTGATCTGCAGACACCTTCCAGACTGCCCACAATCGGCCAATCTGAGCACCGCAGGCAGGAATCCATGTCGAGCGCCTGGGACTGGTGCTAGCCACCTCCAGTTAAGGCCACGAGATGGGAATGGCGACGGAAGCAAATCATCAAAACTGGGTTTTTGAGGAGGGCGCCCCGCTGAGGTCGGCAGGAGGACACGTCCGCTCATTGGCCCCCTCGTACCGCACGCTGCCAGGCCGCTGAGGCCACCATTAGCATAATGAGACAGCTGAGAGGGACCTGAGTAATGGTACCAGAGACCAGCCTGCAAACGTGTCCTACAGTCCCAAGAGCAGGTCGCCCCCGGTTAATGAACTTTGACCGTCTTAATAAGGATTAATGATGGGGGTTTGCCCCTTCGTCCTCAGTGGGCACTTCATTTCTGATGTCATCTGGACGTCTGACACTGTAAATCTGTCTAAATACTGAGTTTGCTTTCATGGCCAAATACATTAAAGCACAAATATCAAATGGAATGAATTTGCAAATCTAATGATTTTCTTTTAAGTGGAGTTAAGTGGCGTTTTTAAGTAGTTCAACAGGAGTCACATTGCAAAGTAGTTTAGAAAAGAGATTTAAAAACACAATTTTTGCTGTTTTTGCATTTGATCAGCCACAAATCAGCAATGGCTGGTAACGTAATGATATGGCGGATTCTCGGCCAGAGAATTCAGGTTTCAGACCAGTGTAAGGTTACCGGTGTCCTGATCGGGTATTTTGTTTACCTTTCCCCCCCTAGACAGCTAACATCAGCAGAACAAAGAAGGACTTGTGTCATTAGCGTGAGTTTGGTGATAACCAGAAGTGTCGTCCACGTTGACTGATGTGGGGAGAAGCTAATGGTGGCCCAACGAGGCAACCTGATATATCGGCCATGTTCATCATAATAGGATGAACTGTCGTTGACTTTATGTTGATATATTGGCTGCACTTGGCTGGGCATCTGGGAAATCAGAAAGACTTTGTATAAATATTACATTTTTCAAGCAAGCTCTGGACTTTAACATCTGCCAGGCAGGAGCTACGGATGGGGCCCATTCAATCCCAGGGGCCGCATTTAACAAGCGGCTACCAAGTGCATCTTCCTGGACATTGTTTCACTCTCTGTCTTGTGTAAGTTGTTCCCAGAAGCACCTGAGTCTGCAGAGATGGAGCTCACGGCACAGGTGAGCAGCAGATGTTGTGTGTAGCCGTGACTAGCAGGAGTAAGATTGCCTCAAAAACCCAGAGTTAGCTTGGCACCGAGCACAAATGGAAAAATAAAAATTCCATTGGCTCCCATCCCACTGACATAATCCGCACGCTTTAAATCGGGTGGCCGTGCATTCAGTTCCACCAATCATAACATGGCCCTCGAACAAGACTTTCCGTCATCACTCATTGCACTTTTCTGGAGACTTGTAATTAGGGAACACATTTTAAATATATCTTTCCATGTTCCAATGCCCTTTATAGCTGATTAAGGCATGGCAAAGAATCAAAGACACTGTTGTCTTCTCTTCAGTTCATTTAAACAAAACCAAGTACATGAGTATGGATTTTGTGAGTATGTACGTATGTATGTATGCATGTTTTATGTATGTATGGATTTGTGTATATAAATATTCTTTTTGAAGGCAACTGAAAAATATTGCATCAAGCTCAATTCACCTGTTAAAATGAATGTTAGCAAAGAAAAACTTTCAGGTAATAATTATCATTAATATTGCAAGCACAGGTACCACAACATGTACACACTTAAATTTGCGCCATTTGGCATTAAATCACCAAAATATTTAACTGTGTGAAGGAACAGACTGCAGAATATCTAGTAAACGCTTATTTCTTTACTGCTCACCACAGGTTACTTGGATAATTCAATAAAATATGCCTTAATGATTACCTTAATTATAGCGTGGAGCAGCTTCCAGAAGGTACTCTTGGCAACCTCTTAAACTCACATATCTGTACTCAGGTAAGAATTTGGAGCAGGGACACATTTGTCCTGTTTTACTGTACCTGTAGGGTAGTGAGGAAGTTGGGGTGTATATTTAGTTTCACACTTTGGAAGTTCCCCATCGAAAACGGTTATTTGTGGGGGGACTTTTTCAGATGTGCTGGCTGCGTTTTGCATCCTTGGACTCCGGGGCGTCCGCCCAGAGATGAGGTCATGGTAAGGCGGCCCCAGCCTCTGCCGAAGCGAGGCCCTGCAGCTGTGAACCGCGATCTGGCTGGACTCTTCATAAGGTGCCGCTGCTCAAACGGAAATCCTGCCGTTTGCAGTCTGTGGGTGAGAGTATGCGAATTCAGCCCCGCAAAAATAGGGACTAATGCAAGTTGTAATTTCACCAGAACTGAATGTACGGCTCCAGCACAGCGCTGGGAAAAATCAGCAAGCATTCTGCACCATGATGTAAGTCCTGTGTCGCTTCTCATCCTGTCCCAGTGTCATGTGTGATTGTTTTTCACCATTCAGCCTTAATTTATTGAGTCCTTTTCCACATTAACTGGATTAATTGGATTTATATATAATTTGCAGTATGATCTATTCAGTGTCCTGCTCAAATTAGGAGAAATTAATCAATACTGAGAAATCAATAAATCAAGAAGCACAATGCTGAAACTCAATTAACCAATTAACCGGCATGTCAAGTTAAATAACCATGTTTATTTTGCCCATTGGTAAAAATAAAGCTGGGGACTCAGTTTTGATTTGTGGCATTTTTGCAATGCAGTTGTTTTCCTTTGTTCTCAAGGTCGCAGCTCGTGCTGTTCCAGGTCAGGCTTCATGTTGTTTCTCTAACCTGTCATCTTCTACACATTTACCAACCCATTCATCCGTCCATCTATCCATCCATCCATCCATCCATCTTTCTAGGGCAGGGTTATAGAGGCCTGGAGCATATCCTAGGTGGTGCAGGGCATGAGGCTCAGGCACACAGCAGAAGGGATACCAGTTCATTATAGGAGGCACATTCACACAGTCACACCATTGGCGAATTAGAACCACCTGCTGGACACTGCAGGATCTGGAGGAATCTCACAAGCCCAGGGACAGCATGCAACAGGGCTGCCAACTGAGCCCCTGCATCACAACATGGAAAGGAGTACAATGCAGAACATTTAGGGCCTTGCGATGGTTTGGCGTCCCATCCAAGGTGGGCAGCAGCTGGACAATGGATGGATGGTGGATGGATGGATGGGTGGGTGGGTGGATGGAGGTCTGTTCTGTTTCGGTAAAAAGGGATTTCTGTATAAATGTAAAGACATTTACAAGGCCTCTGGAGTTTTTTTCATGATATTTTGATTTATACCCATCCATCCATCCATCCATCCATCCACCCATCCATCCATCCATCCATCCATCTGTCATCTATGTAGGTCAGGAGCCTCCATGACACACACACACACATACACAGCCACGCACACACACACACACACACGCACACATACACACATGTAGGGTAAACATATCCTTATGGGGACCGCTCATTCATTTCAAAGGGAAAAATGCTAACGCTAAGTATG
>JAODUD010000026.1:4571660-4585337 GCA_026784285.1 Stomatorhinus walkeri | reverse complement strand
GTAACCAAACAAAATACAAGAGTTTTTGCATTTTTAGTTTTTTCATAGCAGTCACCGATTTTTATAAAATAGAGTTTAAAAAAACAGATACTTATCACATTATGGGGACATTGTGTCCCCATAAGGATAGGTATACCCGCTCACACACATGCACACAGGCGCACACACGCACACACCTATTGCAGAGAACTGTCTTGCCGCTTGCCCTGTTCAGGCTTTCATTTCCACTGCAAGCGTCATCACCATTCGGAAGGATGAGTCTTTGATTCGGCTGATTCAGTGTCTGTTTTCTTTGACTTTATGCCCCCCGTTCACACTCGGATATTGAGTGCTTTGGGGCTTTTCTCTACTGAAAGTAATTTGGAGTGGGAGCCTTGATACAGGTAGGGGGAGAACGATTGTCCTTTATGCAGGAAGACACGCACTCAAGGTCTGCGGCAAACTGAAGAATGAAAATGTTTTTTTTTCTCTAAGCCTTTTCTTATCGCCCAAAGAAGAACGCGATTAGTATTCCACAAGAGTTTATTTAATCTGCTGCCAGACTCAATATTTTATAGCTTGCTCACAAAAAAGCAGACACATCATGGAAGAAAGGGGAGCATCTTTTATAGGAAGTTCCTGCATCTAAGAGATCTTTCAAACGGAGCCTGGGGCTTTTCTGATAAAAGACATTGTATTCTATCAAAATGGGGAAGATATTTCAATGGGCGGAGATATTTAATTTAGCTTTAACTGCTTTCATTGGACAAATTTATGAATAAATTAGCAAAACCTATGCAGACCTATTAGTATGCAGCAAGGCATTTTGATAGAAATGTCTGATAGTGAGTATCTATGCCAAGATGTGCATAAATATTTCAATCTATGCTTTAGTTGTCAAAATGCCATAGGTGACATGGTTGGTGAGGGGTGCCAGCATGTAGCATACCTTAAACCGAGCACATGCTGCAGCCTTGAACCATTACATCGCTGACGGCACATTGTAGCACTAAGAAAAAACACTGGGCACTTTCTGAAATAGCTCAGGCCGTGTGACGTTCCGTAGCACGCTAAGCACAGAACCTCTGGCGGAGCTGTGCTGCGGATAATGAAACATTGGGAACGTGATTAAACAGGCTCAAAAAAGCAAACTGGCTGTGTAACCCGCACCACAATTAATGGACGCGCATCTGATGGGCCTCCACTCTTTCTTGAGTCTCTGGAGCAACAGAAGAGGCACCGCTGGCAACTACAATCATCGCTGTCCCTTTTACAACGGAAAGAGCGGAAGTAGGGTGCTGTGATGTCTGTCTGGGCATGTGTTCATGTCTCTGATCGCTAAGCCAAACGGACAGGTCATTCTCTGTAGACCAAGTCGCTGGCTCTGAGCTCAGAGCAGTGGACAGCCCAAAACCTGGAGAGCTTCACTAACGTGACATTCCAAAAATGGCTTGGAAAGGTATCACAGTCTCTACAGCGGTGTTGATAAAAGACAAATCCTGCTATTTGTGTATAATTCATATACTGAAAACAGAAAAATAAAAAATGTGGCCTTTTAAACAGGCAATTTGAAGGGCAGCTCAAATACAGGTATCTGATGTGTATTCATTATAAAGGATACAGATGTTGTCACTTCTTTTAAAGAGCTAAGTGCTGGGCGTTAATTTCCTCACATTACCGGTATTTTTGTTTAGGTGGAAAAACAGTGGATCATGGGAAAGCATCCAACACCGGCAGGCCTGACTGTGGCCACTTCGGAGGAGGGGAGCAGAGGGGAGGGGTGTGGCGGAGTATTGTTAATTAACAGGGGGAGATGAGAGGGGGACAGGGGTGGAAAAAGGGGCCCCGACAGGAAGATACTGCTGGGACGGAGGAGGGATCTCCCAGCTGGGTGCTGCTTTGAAATGGACAGCCCCGCCCCAGGCTGAGGTGAGCGGGGAGCAGCCCGCCATGTCTGTCAGCCCTATGTTGCTTCGCAAGGGACCTCTGCAGTCTCCGGCAGCTGGGGCGGCGGCCTGGCTGGGGTGAAGGCTGCATCTCACACGGGACTGTGTGTGTGGGGGGGGGGGATCAGGCTGTGGCGGGAGGAAGAAGGAGGAAATCTCAGCAAGCAGCTCACGGCGTCTGTCTGCTGCTTCTTCTCACGTGACGCCCACAAACTGTGTGGAAGAAATCAATTACCCACTTAAGCATTTCTTTCCTTGAATCATTCCTCAGTAATGAAATCCTGAACACCTCACCCAGACATTACAATTGTAAGTACGGCATTATCCTTATTCACCGCCTCCAACGTACATCTGAGGTTGAGGGGAATCACAGACGTAATGAGACCCCTAGGAGGCTCAGCATGCACGCACACCACTGCCGGAGGATCATCTGGCCGGGACCGTGTGTCAGGATTACCTTCTATTACAACGGGACAAATTACTATATTTGAATTGTTATATAATTCAAATGCCTTGAATGAAACCATTCGAACGTGACTGAACAATAGCTTGCAGAAAATGAAACAAGCAAAAGCAGCTTGATGGTATGCTTTGGTTTTTCCATGGTATCATTTGATGTGATCTGTAGCGTCAGGGCAAATCTTTCCAAAGGATTACAGGCTCAGGACTCAAAAGTAGGACATCTTGTCCAGACATCGTAGGCATCCAGATATAATTCAGTTTCTCTGCCAAAAAAAAACACAAAACATAATTTTTTCCGCACCGAGGAATCTAACAATGTAAGTCTTTTAGAAAGAGCTTTGAACCCAGTTTTATGTTGGTGTGCTGAAAAAGCACTTCTATTTAATTAGTTTAATGGCTCCTGTTCTGTCGATTTGTATTTATAGACGTAAGAATGTTTTTTTCAATCAGAAACTACATGCACAGGATTGTCCTCGGGCTGTAAATAGTTAATACTCTATAATGGGGGGTTATTTTAATAGCTTGCTTTCATGCGAAACATTTTCATCTTTGTGAGTCTTTAAGTGTGGTTATCATAAAAAGCCCCCCCCCCCACAAGTGAGCCAGTGTAAAGGCAAAACCCAAAAGCAGATATGTGGCCCTTTTGAAGCGGCTCACTGAAATCTTGGCTGCTCATGACAGATACTCATTCTTGGATGTGTGGCTCCTTCCAGCTTCCATGTGGATATTTGGGGGGGGGTGGGGGGGTGCAAAGACAGAGAACAGATGATACCCCCTCAAAGTCAAATGTGACCTTTTTCTCCTCAAATGTGTATAAGGTAGCTCATCAGCATAGATCTGTGCCAGATTGCTGGATGGGATCCTGTGGATAGCAGGACCCTCAAACTAGTGCTTGGCCCCTGAACAAGGCCTTCAACACTGAACTGATGTTCACATGTCTAACCCTAACTCTGCTCATTTGTACCTCATAGGATCAATATAGGATTTGTGATCTATGTACTTACACAAATGATAGGCATAGCATCTTATACAAGCTTTCCTGAATAGGTAGCAGAGGAGCCACATGGTGGTTTCTATAAAGGGGTCATTTCTGTGCCCATAGCATTAGCCAGGGTTTGAGAAATGGGAACTGAGCAGATATGTAACAAAGGCCAGTGGCCAACGTGTCAACTTCTGGGGCCCCCGGAACTCCAGACAGGGGAGGACAATTTTCTGAGGAAATGATGTTTCTCCTTATTGCTCGTTATTTTGGCTGCCATTGCAATAATGTCAGAAAGGGAGTCTCTCACTTAATGGTGGAGTCGCTTGGCATATCCTCCTTTATTTTTGTTATGATATTGAGCGTGAAATGAAATGCTATTCAATTCCTATTTATGCCGAGCAGCAGATCATTCAAAAAAGCATGTGTCTCTGAGGATCTTGCAATAGTCACACTTTCTCACAGAGTTAAAGGGAAAGATCAGGCCTGAAAGCAAACATGCCTCAGTCTCGGATACCGTTAAGGTTCTAAGGTTAAGAAGATGGCATCCTCTCACCTCCCTGTGTGCTGTGTGGTTAGGAGACCTGCATGAACCTCCAGGGGACCGTCTGGGCAGCCTGACTGCGCATGTGACTACAATAAGGGAAGGGTTCTGCTCTGACTATTAAAGCCACATCAGGTACCAATGGCCCCCTGGAAAGTCCGGGCCGGGGGGGGGGGGGGGGGCTCTGTTGTGTCATGTGTCATGTCATTCGAGTCTATCAGCTGTGGATTGCATGGGAAACAGGAGGGATAAACCCAGTGGGATATCTGTCTGGGCAAACACAGGTCGCTTTGCTTTTTCTCACAGAATAATCCTGTTCATTACTAATTTATTTATTATGTTGTTACTTTTCTGTCTTATTGCCTTAAAATTTTTAAATTAGGGTTGCCTTGCATTTCACTCTTATAGTCACGGTTTTAGTCTGGCTGTCAACTTTGCCTGTGACAAATCAGACCCTTGAATCCCTTGAATCAGCCGTGGATCTCCTCTCCTTCTCAGACACTCATATAATGTCCATGGAGAAGAGGAGAGCGGCGACCAGTTGTGGGTAAATGAAGCTCCTCCGGAGAGAGAATCAGCCTGGCGGCTTAGCCTCGCCTGTCAGTGTTTCGAATCCTTCGTCAAAGACGAATGTCGTAATGTTCTGATTCCCATTAAGTGGATACAGAGCCCGTGCTTTTGAAAGCACTGGGACGTGGGGGATTGGCTCTGAGCATGCACGCGAAGGCCCGCCGCCCTGGCAGTGCCGCTGCACGACCCGCATTCCTGCGGCGGAGATAAGAGTGCGCGGCTCTGCGAGCCGGAGCGCGGCGGGCCTGCTTCACGCCAACGTGGGGAGGGAGCTCACCCCCAAATGAGAGACATGTGGCAGAGCATGCGCCCGCTGCACAGCTGTTTGTGATACGGGTAACTTGCCTTTGGTGTCCAGCACTGACGCCTTCCATATTATTAGCAATACGCCGACTCCCGGAGCTTTTCAAACCACTTGAGATTTGGCAGAGGAATGGAGACAGCAGTGAGAGGAGTGGATGCACACCCCTTTAAGGGTGCCCCAACCCCCCCAGGCCATTGTGGGGGCCTTTGAAGGACAGTGATAAGCAGCACTGGGCCTTGTAATCTACCTGCCTAGCCTGTAGATATGCAGCCACCAGACCAGCATTTCATTACAATCATGTTCTACCATGATCTCTGCTCACCGCTGCCGGAAGTTGCTTTTGCTACCACAAAGACAGAAAAATAAACCCTCGCCCCCTTATCAAGGCCTTTTGAATCCCCCTAAGTATGAGTAAAGATCTAAAAGCATTCAAAATCATTTTCTTGGCATAGCTGAATGAAGTCACTCTTCCACTAATGCCAGTAGACACTTTTCTTCACTGTTTAAACTGCAGTTGCTTTATGTTGCCTCTGACTGGTCTGGATTTCTGTCTTCGGTCCTGTGACTGACATCTGCCACTTGCCGTCTTATAATGTTCAGCTTTACGTGTTTGGTATGTTCCAGACTATATTCCTGTTGCTTGACGCCCAAGTCTGGTGCCATTTTTGCAGACTAGGTGTAGGTGTCTTGACTGCTGCCTTTATGGTCACCTATTCCTGTTCTTCTGTACACTTTCTGCCTTTCCAAGATGGTCATTGATGCTTATTTTGATCTCACCTGTCCATACAGGCAGAATTCCAGCAGCTCATTTGGATATTGTTTTTGAAAATTCCAGTCTTTCCCATCTGGGCGTACACCTTTCCAAAACATTCACCACTACTTGTTCTATTTCTTGGTGAAATAATAGTGAAATATCAATGCTTAATATCAATAAATTGGAATATGCCAATTGCTGACATCATATCCGCCTTGTGTTGGAAATCTGAATTTCTATAGGTTTGGGCTCTTGTTTCAGCATTTCAGGGGCACTGTATGGGTCTGTGAGAAGAGTCTGTGGTTGTATGTGGAGGTCTTTGTTATAGAGCCATTGTGTAAGATCCTTACAGTCCTGTTGGGACCACATCTCTCAGAAAGCCCTGTGTTTCTTCATAAGCCCCAAGGACAGGCGCTGTTACCTGCTCTGAATACATTCATTTTCCTCCACAGTTGCTGAGATTGGCTTCCAGAATTGTGCTTGTTTCCATGGCTGGAAGTTAATTGGGGGGATGTGTTTTAGAATGTCAGGCAAATCCCGACAAACCCCGTGCATGACGATGACATCACCTTGTTTTAGTGTGAGGGATAATTGAAACACAACTCAGTCCCTTAGCCTCAGGTAACACAGCGTCGAGGTCCTTTCTATTAAAGTGTCTGATCGGGGGGGCATGAAGGCCCTTGTGGTTTGAGGTACCTCTTCATGAGATTTGAAGGAATCTTCCGTGTTGATTAGATATTTGTGTTAATTTCGAATGTCTGACTGCCTTTCCGTCGCCCAGGGCCATCAGTTACTGATCCTCCACCTGAGCTCTGAATTGCTCTTGCTCCCATTCCTGAAGCTATACACCTACTGGGGCCACAATGCTCTGTGGCTTCAGTGCTGCAGCATACTGAGCCGTCAGACTACCTGCATGTTTCCCTGTGTGCTGTACAGATAAGTGTGTAATTATTTTATCAGCTAGTGGGGGTCATTTGCTAGTGGGGGGGTTCAGGTTTACCTGGAAGATGGATGTTTCCATGGAAACTGGCCACCTGCAGCTCAGGAAACTCAGTGGGAATGCTTGGAGCAATTGGCAGTTCTGGATAAGGTGGGAGGGGTGAAATGAGTGCCTCGCTCCAAATGGGATTTCAACCCCCCCTCAAAATCTAACGGTTCACAAAATAGCTTAGTGTGAGGGTCAAGAAGAAATGAACTGCTGCTTTAATATCTAGCTGACGCTTTTTTTTTTTTTTTGTTGAACATGCTTCAAAATTTAAGAGGAAAAAAATGTGATGATTTTCTGAAGGCACTGAGAAGGACAGCTACATCCTCTTTGGCACCAGTTGCTGGAGCTAAATTAGCTGCTGTAGTCCAGGTTAGCCATTTCTATAGTCTGCACAGACTAAACAGTCCCGGCCAGAGGCCATTAGCCTCTTTCAAGTGATTTAACATGCTCTGCCGTCTGGGATTGAAAGTCGTTTGGGAGACTCTGTGAGCAGGGTGTGTTATTAGCAACTAATTCCCTAAATCTCTGACTCCTCTGCCCAAATCCGGTCTCACGAGATCCAAACCAACATAGAGATTTTGCAGCTATGCGGCGTTGTGCCGTTTCAGGCCATGAAATTCAAATTACAGACCCTGAGGCTATCAGTCCATAAGTCAGCGTGTTGCTCGAAGTCCATTCACCAGACAGATTCATAAAAATATGAAATGTTAAAACAGCCATTAAAGCAATATGGGCTTCAAAATCACCCGAAAATGAGCTGGCAGTCGCTCCGCAAAGCCGATTCTTGTGGTTCTTTAGTGTGTGAGTACCGGAGCCCTCGTCTGGAGGGTGGAGGGCAGTTTTGGGGTCTTGGGGGGGCGAGGTTAGTGGAAAACGTAAACATGGGAAGCGGCAACAAAGAGAGAGCCGCGTGGGAGAGATGGAGACAGCGATTACTATAAAAAGGAATGGAAGGGCAGAGGGGGACGACGCACTAGCACTCATTTCCGTTTACTGCCCTCTGACTAATGGCGTTTTATACCCAGACAGCTGCAAACCTAGAGCGCTTCAAAGCAACTGCAGCGATATCAGCGCATAATGAAGCAGGACGGTGTTTGGATCCTTCTGCCTTTCCCCTGGCGAAATCACAGTTACGATCTTACTGACCGCAAGAAGGGCTATTCAGGGATAGGGAGCAATTGAAGGGAACAGGAAAGGCCTGTAATTATGAGGACACTTCCTGGACTGCTTGGCTGAAAGTAAAGCGAGGGACCACCACAGTGTAAACTGTTGAGGTCTGCACATTGCAATTACTAATTATTTAATATTACCGTCCTGGTGGCATGTTTTTCTATGCTTTCCTGTTGTAGCCAACGTCTAGTTGAACGTTCTTGCTCATGTGACAACATCTGATGCAACGAGACAGCAATTAGAAGAAAGCTCTAGCTGCCCGACCTTCTTTTCTTTTTTTGCTTACGTGCTGCTTCAGTCTTTACTCTAAAACAATATTTTCTTTGTTACAAAGCGATTGATAGATTAGCTGACATCATAATTAATGTCATGGTGTCTGAACATGAAGATAATGGCCAGCATGATTGTCCAGTCACAGAACTCTTATCTCAGTGCAAGCCAATGAAAATCCTGCCATCGACAAGCCCGGTTTCATTAGATGCCCAGCAGAGGCCAAATAATTGCTTTCCATCCTCTGATAAAACTTGTGTTAACTATGTTTCTTGATGTATAACACAGTTCTGACTCATGCTGTCTTGAGGGACTATATCTTTATACTTCTCCAATCAAGTGAACGTCATGGCCAGAGTATTTGACCGAATGGGGTGTCACTTGTCAAACAGATGGCCGTCCTCACACCTATCTTCTGGATCGGGGGACTCAGCTTGCACTCCAAGCCGTAGACTCCCAGCAGATGAGCGGCCCTGCCATAATATTTGTCTTTGCGCCATTGGCTTCCTGGACCCATTGTGTACATGCAGCCAGAGGTGTCGCGCGTGGGCGGGATGGCAGGCCGGTGTAAAAGGCCCCACTTCGTTTACTTGTCGTCTGATGCAGTTGGAGGTGATAAAAGTCAAGCTGGCCCTGCTGTCCAGTGTTGCTGAGGATAAGTGCGCCCAGGGCCCCAGCTGTGGCTGCCCGCCCCTGTGCCCCCTGCCTTCTGCAGTCTCTGCTCTGGATCTCCATTCCTTGTTAGCAGCAGAACCTGCCAGGGAGGAGAAAAAGAGCCTCAATAGACAGGGAGCATCTGCTGGGTCCTTAGGAGCAGCGCCGACATGAATAATGGTCTTTATGACGGCATTAAGTGGAAGCTCCTTCCTCATGAACATGTCAAAGGCCTTTAATTACAAGCCTTTTCATTAAAGCGTGACAAATGGTGGCCGGGTTATTCGCCCCTGCAGTCGAAAGCGACAGTGTTTCCGGTGGAAGGCAACTTCTTGGTGTTCCAACGCGGGTGCCTCTCGTTCGGGCCCAGCTGATTAAAGAACACTTAACAAACAAGCCAATCAGTAAATGTTCTGGGTCTTATTCATTAATGCTGTCTTTCCCTGCTGTAACAAATGGCTCCCAGATAATACACCTCAATCACTACTCATCCAGTACAGGGTCAGTATGAGCCTGGAGCTTATCCTGGGAATCAGGGCAGGTTAGGCAGGGGACACCCTGGGTGGGGTGCCAGACCTGCGACGTTAATGCCCAAGCACACACTCATTATGGGCCATTTCAAGTGGAAAAGGCAAGCTCTGCATACAGAGGTAGACCCCAGGTTACTAAAGTTCTGTGTTCCCCAAGTCTGTCTTTACGATGAATTTGTAGGTAATAATAATAATAATAATAATAATAATTATTATTATTATTATTATTATTATTATTATTATTATTATTATTATGATACAGTAATAATAAAAGTACATACATTACTGTATTGTACCTCCAGTGGACAAACCACTGAAGTCGCACAGTGTTTTCATGAGCGTCACAGAGTAGTCTGTGTGTTCGTCATTATGAGTCTTTGTATTTAACCTGTTTTTTTTATATAATAGAAAGACTTTATGGTGATCCGTTCATAAGTAGTCTGTAAGTCAGATGTTCTTCATCCACAGACTGCCTGTACATTGTCTAAGACCAGATTTAAGACAAAAATTTAAGACTAAATTCCTCAACGTCTAAAGCCGCATTGCTTCTAGCTGAGCCACTCACCAAAGAATCAAAAAAAACCTTTAATTCTTTAAACAATTGCTATCATTTAGACACTAGTTTCTAGGCATACGTCCCTATCCGAACCACAAGGGTGACTCTGGGGAAAGAGAGCCATCTGGTCTCACCGTTTTTCCCACAATTCCCTGCCTTCTGCGCTGCAAGCAGCAGAGCTGATAAGGATTAGTCAGGACTGGACTGAGAACAGGGGAGCCCTAAGGAAAGGATCAAGTGTTCAATGCCAGACCCTTCTAGGAAGCTCAGCCTATTGATTTTAGCTGCCTGTGAATGAATGTCCACGCAAGGATGGAAGGTTGAATTACGGGGCCTGTTTAGCAAAGAAAAATACACTTATTAGTAGAAGTAGCGGTGGACAGTTCACGGAAAATCACACAGGATGCATTTATGCATTTTATATCTTTACCACGGAAGGGTGCTTGTTATAGAAGGAGCAGCTGGTAAATGATTGGCATTTCTTAATTTTATCTATTTTGAGCACAAATCTTAGTCTAATAAAGGAGTGAATGTCTTCCAAATGGCAGGCAAATGATTTTGGATTACTCGTGCCATTGGAATCCCCTGGGGTGTCCGTCGGTCTGTGAAGCAGCACAAATTCAGGCAGGGCTTGCACAGAGGCCTTGGGGGGAGATGGGAAGGAGTGATTGGGATTCTGTCGGCTTTATGTCATGAAGACGCTCTGAACCGCACCCTCAGGAAGCTTGAGAGCGGGGGCCTCCCACAGACGGCCTGGTGCCACGATCGACGGAAACCCGGCTCAGCACGCGGGCCGACTGCTCGCATGATGCGTGGCGTGTGCCCCATAGCAATGAGGCCTGACTTGAAAATTGCAATCCGTTGCTGCGATGCCTGCCCAAGGTTGACTTGGATGAAGCAACTTTCCAGCATTGTCGCCCAAGACAAATTTAAGCACATGTGCTGCATTTCAAGCTACTGCAGCAAAAATACACAAAGGTGGAAAAACCCCGAAGCAGAGGAAAATTCACAGTCGCATTATTTTTAATCTTGCTATTAATTTCACACCTGGATTGTAGTGGTCATGTGATTAACATGAACCTATAGAATTAAAATACCCCCCTGAGCTGGTGCTGATCCCTTGAATGCTGATAGGTGTACAAATGACCCTATTTATAAAATGGCGTGCCTTGGTCACATGACCCAGAAAGACCCAGGCCTTGCACACCGTGCGTTATTGCTCACAAAGCCACGTTGACGCGAACCAGCACTTGAACTGAGCCTCCATTATAAACACCCCTAAAATAGACAACATTCCTGGCTGCCAGCACACACAGCTATGTAGCTGAGGAGGGTGAGCGAACGGCGCCGGGGGTGTGGGCCTCGTAAGTCAGGCTGAAACTGAAAATGGCTGCAGAAGGATTGCTTAATAATGCGCCTTTGTCTTTATATGACTGTAATATAACGGGTGTATGAATATACATGGTCCATCCTAGACAGAGTTTTAACAATAGCTTGGTGCTAAACCACATAGCTTTTCAGATCCTCGGTACATTGAAGGAAACTCCGCCCTTTGAACGTTCAGTCCCATAGTCAGTGGGGGCGGGGGTCTTCCCAAATCCCCCTGACGTGTGTTGCTCTCGCTTCCCTCTCGCTCCAAAGCCCCACCCTTTGCTCCCCACAGCCACGACTGACAAGCAAATGGTTTAATTAGTCCTTGCCGACTGTAGCTTCTCCCTACACCTTGTCTTTCTCTCTACAGCAGGATGGTGTCTATTCTTTGCAGATTGCCCCCACCCCCCTTTTCATGCACCCTAACTAAGCATTGTTCTGCAGTGAGGCCAGCTGTTCCAGCTAGGATTTCTATCGCTCTGCACAAAGGCCCCCCATCGCCAATGCGAGACAGGCTACCACCCAGCCCCTTCAAAGTCTCTCTCATCACACTACATCACTTTTTTCTCCCTCCTTAAATTCATTTCAGGTCCCCCGCAACCACCATCACGGGCACACGGCCCCCTTGTGGCCCTCCCGTGGTCCTTCTGTGGCCCGCTCCCTCCTCCCTTAACGCCCCATGGGCTCAAAGCCCTCAATTATGCTGTGGTGGTCGATAATGACTTTGGGGGCTGGACCCAGCGGCGGCACACTGGGGCGGGTGACTGATTCCTCCCTCTCGGGCTCCTGGAGCTGCTGGACACCCTGTCTGGCAGCCCTTTCATCTCGCAGCGCCCCTAATGATCCTCTCTTAATGAGCGGCGCTCCGCCATTGTCCCCTGTTCCCTAGTTGCTCCAGATCAGAGGAGCCTCTCCTGACCAATGTTTTTACTTCCATGTCACGGGGTATCTAACGGCCAATCACTCCTGTCCGGCCTTGAATAAACTGCCTGATTCTGATGCACGCTTGGCTACGGACGGCTAATGGACAACCAACGAGCGAAATTGCCAAATGCTGCGGGGAGATCCGGTGCTTTACGATTCTCCACCTGCTTCAATCCACATTAACATCCAATTTGTTTGTCAGGGGGTGGGGGGATGGTTTTGGGCAGTGACGGATTATTCCAATCAATAAAACGCACTGCCTTGGCATTTTTAGATGAATGGAAATTCTGTAGCGTGGAAAGACACGTGGCAAACGAGGGGGCAGATTGTAATATCATGTGTAAGGGCCTTGCTCCTTGTATTTTTCCTTAATCTGCCTTTAAAGAGCTCACCCCTTTCTATGAAGCATGACAGTTTTTCAACTTATTGAGCTAACCGTAAATAGCTCTCTATGTCTAATGGTACGCCCTCACCACCCAACCCAAGCCGCACAAATAATGTTTTTTTTCTTAAAAATGTGCAAGAAATCAATACTCCACAGAAGAATGAGAGAGGTTTGCACAGCAAGCCTGCGGGTGCAAAGCGCCTGGCCCTTTAATTGGGGCCAGGGGCAGAAACACCATCTTCCCTTGCTGAAGAGGCTCCTGGAATTCATGTGAAGCAGATTTTTTTTTTACTTCAGCTTGTCTCATTTCTGGGGCTCATGCAAAAGTGGTTCCTTAAAATTCTTTGGACTATTTTCACCTCTACTGTCTTCCAGACTCAGAGGGATGCAAGCATTTCCTTGAAGTTGAAACAACACTGGACACATACCAAAAACAGTTTCAAAAGAAACTCCTTAAAAGATCACGAATACTGCATCGATTACATTATTGCTTGCAAATATGTGTGCAAGTAAGAGTGTCATAAATACGGCAGTAGCTTAATAAAAGCCATATTTATATATACATTGACAATATGCGTAATACAATTCAGATTAAACACGTGTGTAAGTTCATTTTAGAGACTGAATGACTGACAGCAGACTCTGAGGACATGATATGTCATGCTCCAGCACCGGGGATTCCCCTCTAGTTGCTGTAAAAGTGTCAATTTCCTGTTCAAGCCTCACCTCACCCCCACTCCCCCAAGCACATCGAATCTAGCTGAGGACCTTGGTCCTGTACGACTGCCCGAACTCACTCCTGGCCTCAAACAACATGGCCCCTGCTGGGTCAGGATCATCTGTACTCCCTCTTTGGGCCTGGTTTGTTCAGGCAATCTGGGATGGGCATTCTCCTGATTCCACATTCCCCCCAGCAAAAAAAAAAAATCACCCCAGTCTCCATACCCCCCCAGGAGCTGAGGAAACATATTTCATGGGGACAGGCAGCACAATGTGATGTATGAAGCAATATGTCTGGTGTCAGGGGTTGAATGCAACTACACGCGATGTGGGCCATGGTCATGAGGTCACTCAGCTGAGTACACACACCTTAGGCCTGTCTAACACTCACCTTTCCTTACTATTGATAGGTTACAATGTAGCTCACCAGTCTGTGTTCTTCCAGCATGCAATGTTCAAGCATGGCATGCATATATATATATATATATATATGTGTGTGTGTGTGTGTGCTGAACATTCCAGCCAGTAATGTGTTAATTAATTTAAAGTGTCTTTTTCTCATCTGTAGACA
>JAODUD010000026.1:4534580-4553458 GCA_026784285.1 Stomatorhinus walkeri | reverse complement strand
ACCACCTTAACCGAGCCTGTAACACCGCCATACATAAATGTACACGTAAAACTGTTTGGTTTTCCTCCCTAAATTAGAGTGCTTCAGAATTACACTGATGAGTCCCAGGTTAATTTTACTGGTTTGGAGTCTTGCAGCAATAAACTCACAGTTACACAAGAACGATCAGTTAATCTCCGTCACAGTAGAAAAAGTAAACGAAAACCAGCCTTATTATACCGGACTTAATCATCAGTGAAGGCTAATTTTCTTATGGCATTTGGTGTGGTCTATCATGCTCTGCTATAGATGAAAGGTACCATGAATGGACACTGGGTCTCTAAATGACAATAGTGTGTGCCCTGCATTGAACTGACATCCCGTCCAGACAAGTATCGTGCCCTATACTTCCTACAAAAAACCTCCTGGATCATCCTGTCCGGGAAAAGTGTTTCATAAAAGATGGATGTGTGAGATTAAGCCTAAAAAAATGTTTAAATAAGCACTAATAGCTAAAACTTGACTCTTGACGTTCCATAAATAAATGTTTTAAGTTTCTAGTAAGTGTCTCCAGTCCATTCAAATCAAATGCCGGCCCGGTTTTTGAAAAAGTTCTAATTAGCGTCTGATTCACAACAACTCCACTCGAGTATACAGTCCCTACAGCTGCTGAAATAAAGCAATTAAGATCTTAAAGCTAACGTGTCCTGTACTGCCCAGATGCAATTGTTATGCATTTTTAGCCACAATGTTCATTATTATTTTTACACACCCCAGGCTCTCATCATATCTGTCCTCGTTAACAAAGATCAAATCTGCAATCGTGACATTTTTAAGTAGCTCTGCTTTACTTTTGCACTCAACCAAACCAGAAGAAGTCCTGTCAGCAAAATCTACAAACCATCTGACGCCATCCCACCCAGAAACCCTTGTGCTGCTTTCATTTGGCTAATGGGTTTCAAATCCAAGCCAGTGGAAAGAGCTTCCCAGTTAAGGTTAAGTGTTTAATCCCATGATCCAACTTCCAGCATTTTTCTCCCCCTCTGCAAGAATGTCAGTGGCCTCACATTTGACTGGAAGCGAGAAATGCTCCGGGTGAGAGCAGAGCCGCAGTCGCTGGGAGCAGACTCTGTGGAGTCGTGGCCGTGGCCCGGTAGGCAGCGGCCACCTCTGCTGGAAACGCTCCAAACCCCTGAGGCGTAGTGTGTCTCCCGTGGTTTACCAAGAGCAGACTCCGACACTCACATAAGCCCCTTCTGCACCATATCCGCAGCTGCTATGGAGATCGTCTGTCTGTGATCCAGATAAAATATTTTATCACTTCCAATCAATTTATAAATAATTCTCATTCTGATTCCAGCCCAGGAACAAACTTCATCCAAGAACCATATGGCAGAAGCCACCCGAGTCTGATCCCAAATTACTCCAGCAACTGGAGTAACAATTTTTTTTAACAATAATGCGCTAAAGGTTTCTGAGAAGGAAAGCAGGAAAGTTTAAGATTTAAGATACATTTACCATCGCACATCTATTTCTTGTAGGCAGCAGCAGCACCGTGAGCATTCTCGAGGGCCTCGCCGGGCACCTACTGAACAATCATGTCAAGGTGCCCATTTACCAGCTGCCTCTTTATTGGCTGTGGGCACAGGGAAACCCGAGAGGGAAGACATGCATACGAAAGCCACAGAGCCATGGAGACTAACCCACACTACCTTGGAGGATTCTGGACACAGCAGTACTCACAGAACCAGCAGCAACCATGGCTGGATAAATTTGTCCCGAAAATAGACGGAGGCTTTGTTCCACGTCAGCTTTCCAGCTAACGTTTGGACTTACTGTCTAGAGGCTGATTTTCTACTTCTGCATAGAATCCATGCATATTGTAGCCTGACCCCTGCAGTTTCATATTTGTGGGGGCACACATAACACTATAGTGTAGGAGTGTGTGTGATCTGGTGTAGGATATGGAGTAGGGTACTTGACTACAGATGGTGTAGATCAGGGGTCTCCAACTCCAGTCCTAGAGGGCCCCAGCCCTGCACACTTCAGGGTTTCTTCTTATTTTACACACCTGATTCAATTTATCTGCTAATTACTATCCATAAGAACATAAGAAATATACAAACGAGAGGAGGCCATTCGGCCCATGAAGCTCATAACTCAGAGTTGTTAAAATCTTATCTAGCTCTGATTTAAAGGAACCCAGGGTTTTAGCTTCTGCTACACTAGTTGGAAGACTATTCCATCCTCTAACTGCACGCTGTGTATAAGACCATAAGAAATTTACAAATGAGAGGAGGCTGTTACTTATATGACTGAGATGAGGTATTTATAACCATGAGTACTGTTCATTGTTCATTATTTACTTATTATTAATAACTTAATAAGAAAACAGGCCAATAATAACATCAGACTGCCACAATTTATCAATAGAATGTTGTTTATGTAGCAGATGCGTTTTTCCAAGGATGATACTGTAAGGATGAGAGAGCAGCGTTCGCCAGTCTCCCTGGACCCTTAATGGTGACTTCAATTGAATCACCTGTGGTGGAACAGGGAGAGAACTAAGCTGTGCAAGGCTGGGGCTACCCAGGACCCCAGGCATAGATTCTATGCAGACCCCTAAATCAGCTTTTACTCCTGACCCACAGCCTGTCATGGATGCATGCTGACTCCTCGGGGTTGTAATGTGATGTGATGTCTGTTCACAGTAGGCTGTGAACTAGGATTATCTGGTACATTAATAAAAAAAAAGTCACCGAGGGTCAGATTATTAGGCATAACATAAACCCCTTTGTGTTCCTCCTTGAAAATCTGCTTTCGTATTTCTGAATAAAAATGACGTAGAGCAACATTCACATGTCGCTTTATTACTGACATACCAAGGCATCAGAGGGTCTTTAAAGCCTTGCGACCTGCCCCCCTCAGAGCCCTGGACGAGGCCTGGAGCTCAATCTCAGCTGGACCTGCTTGCCCAGCCCCTGACAAACGCACTCACATGGACACACGTCCACAGACACACTCAGACACACACAGACCATCTCTATTCTGGTCCCATATCTTATCATTTGATGTGATTATTATGGCATGAAACCCTTTATAATTGGCTCTGGTAAATTTATAAAGTTCCACTTCTGCATGGCTTGCATGTCTGTGCATGCTGAGTTTGGCCCCTAAGGAGCTTTCAGATGCAGTGAAGCAGCAGTTTGCATCTCGACAGACACTGATCTCCAAGGAACTGCCCTCCCCAGCACGAAATCCCCCAGTGATGCCCTAAAAGGCTTTCCTTTTCAAAATAAAATATTGTTTTCCTTTTCCACTCAATAACCACCTAGTCATCCATCTTCCATAGCTGCTTACTCAATACAGGGTCCCAGGCAGTGCAGGGCACCCGACTGGGGGACACTCTGGATGGCATGTATCTCAGAAACATTTACAGCTATTTATCCCAGTCATCCATCTTCCATAACTGCTTATCTAGTACACGATTGCCAGAGGGGCCCTGGAGCCTATCCCAGGAACCATGGGGCACCAGGCAGGAAACCCCCTGGATGAGCCAACCTCAGTGACACCTACAGCAATTTATTGTTTATCAATTTTTATACAGTAAGGTACCCTGCAGTATAGACTGTGGAAGGTAGGGGTGTACTGTGGGTAGGTTTAAGGCCAGGATGTCAGCGGACATTTGCAGAATGTACAATGTATAGATTTCAGCATGTATGGGGGTGGGGTGGCAGAGTTCTCGCAGAATATCAATGAGACGCAGAGTGTGTACGCAGCGCGCTTTAAGAACTGTGAGCTCGGCCAGGGCCAGTCATGTGTGCAGCACAGACGGACCGCCTCCCATCTCTGTGGCCTGAGGCACCATGGGAAATCACGCAGAAGACACGGTGCAACATGCTGCTCTTGAGCCGTAGCTTCTGGCTGTCTAAGCAGGACCTGCGAGTTGCCCCCAGTGTATATGTGGGGGGTGGGCGCTTCGGTGTGAATGATGGCCCCAATGATTGCGTGATGCAAATCACCCCCCATCCATCTTGGGAGGTGGCGGTGGGTACGGCGACGCTGGCGGGGGGACTTGGGTGCCGGGGCGATTGCGGAATACGGGCAGTGCATAGGAGACTCGTGTCGAGTGCTCTGGAGGGTCCGAGGCTGCGGCAGAGCAGATAAAAACGAGATGTCCACTGTCACCCTCTCTGGGGGATTGGAGTGGAGTGCCCCCCTCAGGGCGAAATGACCGATGGGTGTCCGGGATGTTTTAACCCGTTCTTCTAGGCATGCTGCATTGAATAGACATTTATGCTAATCTACACAATCATGAGAAATGAGAAAGGGCATAATATTCATTAAATATTTATGACTATATGTCCACGTATGTATGTAACTAAGTATATTTACAAAATTATTATATGACTTATGCTTTTTATGTTCAATGCTACAGTTTATAGAGCAGGCTGAAAACTATGTCATCTCACCTCTCCTGTTGGCTGTTACTTATATGACTGAGATGAGGTATTTATAACCATGAGTACTGCTCACTGTTCATTATTTACTTATTATTAATAACTTAATAAGAAAACAGGCCAACAATAACATCAGACTGCCACAATTTATCGACAGAATGTTGTTTATGTAGCTGATGCATTTTTCCAAGGACGATACAGTAAGGATAAGAGAGCAGCGTTAGCCAATCTCCCTGGACCCTTAATGATGACATCACTCTGCCAGCAAGAAGATCTAAACCAGCAAACTTCCAGTAATGAGCACAGAGTCCACACACACACACACAGGTTTGTAATTATATCTTTATGGGGACTTTCCATTCATTTCTGTGGGGAAAACCATTTATATACAGTATACCTGTGTGTGTGCGTGATTCACTCTGAGAGAGACAGATTATCCTGCACACCATGATGTCTCCTCACAGCCCAGCCTCGAGTTTAAAGACCCATTGAGGTGAATCCAATGCGGCTTCCCTAGATTTAATCTCTGGCTAATTCGCAGCTCATCAACAGGGACGCGCCAGCTGTTGAAACACCCTGGCTTACCAAACAAAGACTACCTCTCTGTTCAAAAGACTCCTCCTATACAAAACCCTGGATGACAAAATCCGCCTGATTCCCCCCCCCCCCCAGCATGACAGGCTTTGGTTGTGGTGAAGCCATCATTTAACTCTCAAAAAAAAAAAAACGAACGATGTTCACAGTGTTTTGGAGTGTAAGCGGAGGAACGCCAGATGCCATTTGACCTTGCAGCGTTGTCCAAAGTAAGGACCAGCTTTACTGCAGCTTGAGATAATGAGAGTTTTGTTTTCTATTCTGCTACAGTTACATGCATCGTAACCGAGTCTTCAGGGAGAACCATGGTTCAAATTTTCTGCTTGTTAATGTGTTTTTTCCACCATAATAACCCATTTTGACAAAACCGTATAATAACTCCCTGCCACTTTAGAGCATGTGCAGTTTAGCTGAAGAAGACTATTTACTGTTTACATAATTTATCACTCAAGTAAAATACTCCCAAAAACAATACTACACAGCTCGCGATTATAATTACAGTGATAGGTTATTCAAGTTGAACCATATAAACTTAAAATAAACTGTGGAACCTATTTAGTAGAAGTTACATGACCATACTGTCAATACTCAAATGTTGAGCTTTATTTATCTTCCATAATCAGTTAGCCTTCAGTTTTACCCAGGAACCTCAGAATACAAGGCAGGGGACAATCTCAATGGGATACAGGAATGAGAGACTCCAGTTCACCTAACTGTAAATTTGTGCAGGGGGAAAGATAGTCGCTGGTGCAGACTGCACACACACAGAGCAGAGGGCAGGAACCAAACCCATAACCCTGGAGGCTGTGAGCATCAAAAGGGCTGCCAACAACATTTGTGGGAACACGAACAATGGGCAGCGCCTCAGAGATTTTACAGGTTTACAGCAGCGAGGGCCCAAAGGGCAGCAAGGACGGTTGGACGAGCCACAACTTCCAGCTGTCTGCAGTACAGCCACGTCCTGGCGTCTAGACAGTGGCACACTGGAGACGCTCCAGTCAGATGGGAGGAAGGAAGGCTGTCTGCCAGGAACCCATCTACATGTACGACAAAACTCTACCTGCCTACCCAGCCAGCCGCCTAAGCCCCGCCTCCAGGGCCTGTGTGCTGTTAGCCTGGATCGCACCGATCCCTAAGCCCCGCCTCCAGGGCCTGTGTGCTGTTAGCTTGGATCGCACCGATCCCTAAGCCCCGCCTCCAGGGCCTATGTGCTGTTAGCTCGGATTGCACCGATCCATAAGCCCCGCCTCTAAGACTCACGTGCTGGCATTCTGTGTCAGCTCCAACACATCATTCTGTCTCCTGGTTCAGGACGCCCAGTGCTGTTACTTTGATGTGAACACAGCTTGGGTAAACAGTCTAAGTGTTGCTAAGCTTAATTGGTTTCGTTTGAGTATTGTTACTGGGGAGCAAGGGAGGTTCAACACAACAGTGTTTAGAAGGATTTAAGGGGTGGGGTTTGGAGAACCATTGTCTGCCAAAATGATTGTTTAATCTGAAAAAAAAAAGTTTTTTAGGCTGTTTGGCAGACCCCTGCTTTTGTGAGCAGTGATTACCATATGCAAGTTAAGGAACGTTGAAATCCACTTCCCAGTTAATCTAAAAAACAATTTAGTCCACTCCTAAGAAATCAGTTCCATCACAAAACAGAATATTTTAAAGTAACAGAACTGGTAGTATGGAGATATTGATATTGCTTTAATATAATTATTATACAAATCATATTGCACAATTTGTAATTATATTAAAATTATCCGACTCCTGCAACCCTGTATAGGACAAGTGGTATGGAAGATGAATGAATGATTTCATTTTAACCATTTTATTAAGATGCTAAACTGATTTTTTTATTTCCCCCAGGATAATACAAATCTGTGACATATGAACTCACATAAAAAAGCTGCACATGGGCATATCGGAGACTGCATAGAAACGACAGTTTGTACTCTATGTAACTTGGACTATTTTAATTGCAAGTCACAGGAAATCATGATTATAATGATTTATTCATGATCCTCAGTGGTGTTTTGTGAAGGCCAAAACGAGAAACTCGTTTTCCAGTTCAAAGGTGCCCCATAAGAGGTGAAATGAGGGTTTGGTGGCCCCGCACCTCACGGTTTTGGGGTTCGTGCTACTGCTCTGCGTGTCTGGAGTTTATAAGGCACACAGCCTTCTTTGTGTAATCCAAAGACAGGCTAAATAACTACGTGGCGTAATTTGTGTATCTAAACTGTCCAAAAACTATGATCATATGTGTGAGCTGCAGTCCAAGCTGTACCCAGCCTTTTGCCCTGTCGTGCCTCGGACACGCACCAATCCCCGGACCAGGATAAGTTCAAGTTCATGTCACTTCAGCCATATACACAGTGTGCCGTGAAATGAAGCTTTGTTCCTCCAAGACCAAGGTGCAAAAAACTAAAGGACAGAAACAACACAGGGCTACACAATTGTAATTTACTAGAAGCGACAACATGCAGTGCAGTCAACAGTAGTAACCGTGCTGGTTTGAATGGATATCGATATTGGATATTTTACCAGCAAGACAGCAATAAATGGTAAATAAAAATGCAGAAGTGCAAACAGTAGCAGCAGGACAGAGAATGTACAGTATATAATAAATGGCATATGAAATACGGTTTGTGAATCAGTTCTGATTCAGAAGTCTGACGGCCTGAGGGAAGAAACGATTTCCCATCCTGGTGGGTCTGTATGTTACAGAACCTTTTGCCAGACAGAAGGAGGGGCAAGAGGGTGTGGGAGGGGTATGTGGGAGGGGTATGTGGGGTCGTCCACAGTGCGGGCGGCTTTGCGGATGCTGTGTGACGTATAATTTTCTGCAACAGAGGAGAGAGAAACCCCAATGATCTTTTCTGCTGTCTTCACTATCCTCTGTAGGGCCTTGCGGTCCGAGGGGGGGGGGGCAATTCCGGTACCAAGCCATGATGTAACTACACAGGGTACTCTCTATAGTCCCTCTGTATAACATGGTGAGGATTGTGGGGTGCATTCTCCTCAGTCTCAGCAGGAAAAGGAGACGCCGTTGGGTATTGGCAACAGAGCTGGTGTCGAGGGTCCATGTGAGGTTCTCAGTGATGTGAATAGCAAGGAATTGGTGCTCTGGGCGATCTCCACTGGAAACCCGTTGATGTTCAGCGGAGAGTGGTCACGGCATGCCGCCCTGAACTCAACAACCGTCTAATGGAATTTTTTTGACCTATTGTGTTTGAATATTAATTCATTTCAATGCATCTTAAAATATAAAGTGAACTACAGTGCTGGGAAAAAAGTCATACCTTTTATCATTTTGTTGGGCTGCCATTAGTTTTGATTATGATGCACATTCCTCAATGCATTGTTTCCATTTGCTTTTGCAACATCTCAGCAAAAATTTTTTTCATCCAAATTTGCATAAATTTCTCGTCAAGATCTTGTATTGATGATAGGTTAGTTGATCTACTCCATAAAGTCTTCTTCAACTTTCAATGGGGATAAGGTCAAGACTCTGCGGTGACCAAGTCATGTGTGAAAATGATTGGTCATGCTTCCTGAACCACTCTTTCACAGCCCGATGAATCTTGATATTATCGTCCTGTAATATGCCCATGCCATTAGGGAAGAAAAATCCATTGATGGGATAACCTGGCTATTCAGTAGATTCAGGTGCTGGAAACACGTTATTGCTGCACAACATTGCTGAGCTGTAATAATGATCCAATCATTGGCTCTTAAGTACTTGCTGATTTAAATTCTAACGAATTAGAATTTGTCCTATTTATTGGCCAGGAAGTGTATGTGAATAAAATTTTGGGAATTATATTTTAAAAGTAATTCTTAAAAGTTAACCTCCCTTCACTGCCCACATACATCCAGATTCATAAAACAGTATCAAAAGCAGGAAAACATACATTTTGTTTTGGGAGGGATTTGTGCTGCACTGATAAAAAATGCGGAGCGAGATGCATTCTGGGAAATATGTGATGAAGAACACCTTTCCAATTGCACCATTTGCCCTTGGCCTTCCCTTTCCTTCCCTTCGCGGTGATCCCACACTTCATCATGCATCCCTCTCTAGTGTCTGTACAGCATGGAATGTTTTTGTCATTACTGCCTTTCTTTGTGAGCAGAGAAATGCAGCCAGAGGTTCTGGTGTATCGCTCCAGCTATTCAACTCGAAGTTTATTTAACCCCTTGACCACACGTCTGACACAACAAGCAGAGAGTTTTGCCCAAACCGTATCACTCCATGTTGAATCGGCAGCACTCACGGGCCACTGTGTATCAGCTTTTGCCCGGCTAGCAACATTTGTGTAACACAAGCGTTTTAGTAACAACATGTCTGTGTTTCTTGAGATGGTTATGTCATTCAGTCACATGATCATTACCTTCTGTAATGATGTAACGTACCTTCTAGATAACCAAAAAATTATTAGTGCAATAGTGACCTTATAGGTGTAAGCATATGGCTGACATTAATACTGTCCTGATATTTTTAATTACTTTCATACACTTCTGTATTTGTCTCCAAAGGACAATGTAAGTCACTCTACATTTGTGCATCAGCTAAGTTCTCAGGGGTTAAACATCACATGTGATAGTTTTGAATTAGCGGTACATTAAAGCCCTGATGATATTATTGCTTAGTCAGACATCGGGCCAGACTGGGACAACTGCAGGGAAATGCAACTCCTGAACTGCAAAGTCCAAGCTGCAGAAAAAAACTGCATTTATGGTGTCTGGATGAATGCACACAAGGACCTATTTGTGCAGGCAAAAAGAAGACAGCGGTCCCTACCCACTGCACCCGGCCTGGCCGTTTTTCACTGCCTAGATGCTTATCAGAAGGTGAGCATGAGCTGGAGAAGAGAAGCCAGAATATTGTTTTTGTTTTGATTCCATCAGCAGATACCTGTGGAGATCCCGGGTAGGTGGTATGAGGGACTCGGCCAGGCCTCTGTCAGACAGGGTACCGGTAATCAGATGAAAATAAATAACATGCTGTTTTAATTCACTCTCCTACTCACACTCTCTTACATGGCATTTAGGTCACCGGGGCTGCATTAAGGAACTGGATATGGATTAATTCTGCTGTTCTAGCATTTACCAGGATAGTCTGACAGCTTCCATTATATATCCAACTGTCTGAACAAGTAGTACCTTTAAATAATATAAATGGGCTAAGTGCGCCACCTAGTGCCTCATAAGCGGTCCTGCGCATTTAGTGCCATTTTCCCAAAAGTAATGTCCTTTTTTTCTGCCTGAACATCTGTAGAATACCTGCCAAGAAAACTGATTAATTTTAAAACCCTGTTAAGTATGATGTTTATAATTGTGGGGTTTCTGAATGACAATTTATTGAATGCAGTAGAAATGGCGTGGATTAAGTATAACCTAACATTAATTATACTTCATCTATAACTATATATATGAACTATAACTATATTTGAAATAGGTAGATAGCTTACTTTTGGAAGTCTTTTCCTCCTTTTATAAGTTGGGTGCCCTAGAAAAGTTCCTCATTGTGTACGTTCCTCATTAAGGTTTCTGTGACAATTACATTTGCCTGAATTATACAATCCTTATTCTGTTACTCAATGCATACAATTGACAGTATTTTAATCAGTGGTAACTGAATATAGGCACGGAGAATGTGACTTAAGTTTATACGTGAAATGAAAAAAATGCAGCTTCTCTCTTAAACTGTTGTTGCTATTGCCATTGGCCAATTTATAGGCCTACATGGGTTATCTTCACCTTACATATCCAACCAAAGTGTTTTATTGCTTGGTAATATTGTTTCATTGTGTTTGAATATGAAAGCTTTTCTGCCAGACATGTGAAATGTGAATAATCTCAGTATTGCACAATTGCACACATTGCACAAGAAGTTGGCAGCCAACACCAAACAGAGATGTTGCCCTGATTTTATATTATTAAGCCATGGAGAGATTACAGCATTTTGCTAGATGTTTTTGAGAGGGAATTGTTTTGACGTCAATGTGTTTGTGGAGTGGAGTATCTTCTTGAAGATTGGACAATTTACTGAATGTGCTTATATATATATTCCTTTGATATTTTCTGAGATTTGCACCTCCTGAAATTTGCACCTTAAAAAAATACAAGCCACTTGGTAAATGAATGCATTATGTTATAAATGTATCAGCTTATACTGAGCAAGCAATTTTATGTATCAAAAATTCACTGAAGAACTTTTGATCATGAGAGAGAATATATGATTCTTGTCCAGTTTTGTGCAGACTGGGCAAATGGTCAGTTATTTAAGGTTGATTTTTTTCAGAGCATTGAAGATGGCGGGATATACAACATGACAGCATGTGTAATTCTTGAGATATAAGCCCATACATGGAACAGTTTACTACAGCCCCACCTAGAGGAGAACATTTCACAGAATGTTGTCTTAGTTATTCCTCTGAAATTTTGTGAAAATCATGCATATTTTCAAAATGTCCATAATAGCTGAAGTCAGATTACTCTGAATTTTAACAATATTCTAGATATAGACATATAGAAGCTATATGCGATTAATTAGGTTAATTCTTAACTTACCCCAGTAATTGCATACATACAGCCCCCCCATGTGTCTTATGTTGCACTGTGGTCCTGGGGAAATAACGTCTTGTACCACTGTATACTTGTGTATGGCTGGCATGACAATAAAGTTCCACTTCACTTGACTTGTATTGATTAAAATAATAAGATATTAATAAGATGACTAAGGCAAAACAACGGGGCATGCTGAAATATCTTGAACAAATATTTGATCTCATTGCTGAATTTATTATATTCATCAGGACTGTGGGCGTCCAAAGATGGTCTGGATGGAATTTTTGATTACATTAGATAATGAGTTCTTTCACATGACATATGAAAAATAATCTTAGAGTGACTCAGTTGTTCAGTTCTCAAGTCAACAACAACAAACAACAAATTTATTTTTGTATAGCGCATTTTCATGACTTCACATCAAGTCCAGTTTTAAAGAATAAAGGAAACCGAAGGTAACAACAGACACACATTTTAAAATCATTACAGTTTTTTACAATCATTTTCACACTGGTCTCTATGCCATGTTCACTATTTAAAGATGCAAACATGCACCTGAGCATAGCAGTTAACTTTCGGTACCAAATGCATTAAAGCCACTAAAACACTTCACCCAAAAGCTACTACAGCACACGTGCTCTCTCATAAGACGACTTTGTCACACAAAGTACAATGAATGAAAAAACACATCATGAAAATGCATGTATATTATGTGTTGTTGCATCCTATATTTTCACACAATGTTTATTGAAAAATAAAAGAAAAACGTATGATTATTCATACAGAAAACATTGTAATGCAAACAAATAATACAACCCCAATTCCAATGAAGAGGGTCTAAGAGGGTCTTAGAGTTGCAGTGTCTTTCAGAAGTAAAGATGAACAGAGGATCACCAATCCCCCTAATACTGCATCGTCAAATTGTGGAGCAATTTCAGGAAAAAAAGTGTAAAATTGCAAAGAGGTCGAAAATATCATCATCCACAGTACATAATATAATCAAAAGATTCAGAGATTCTGGAGAAATCTCTGTGTGTCAGGGACAAGTATTCTGGATGCCCATGATCTACAGGCCCTTTGGCAGCACGGCCTCACAAACGGGTCTGATTCTGCAATGGAATCACTAAATGGGCTCAGGAATATTTCCAGACAACGTTATCAGTGAACACAATTCGCCGTGCCAACCAAAGATGCCAGTTCAAACTCTATCATTCAAAGAAGAAGCTGTATTTTAACATGATCCAGAAGCGCTGACGTCTTCTATGGGCCAAAGCTCATTTAAAATGGACTGTGGCTAAGTGGAAAACTGTTCTGTGGTCAGACGAATCTATATTTGAAATTCTTTTTGGAAACCAGGGATGCTGTATCATCCCGACTAAAGAGGAGAAGGACCACCCAGCATGTTATCGGCATTCAGTTCAAAAGCCAGCATCTCTGATGTATGGGGGTGCATTAGTACGTATGGCATGGGCAGCTTGCATATCTGGAAAGGCACCATCGGTGCTGAAAGGTACATCCAGGTTCTAGAGAAACATGCTGCCATCCAGATGACATCTCTTTCAGGGAAAACCTTCCATTTGCAACATGACAATGCCAAACCACACACTGCATCAATTACAACATAATGGATTCATAGAACGGTCTTTGTACTGAACTAGCCTGCCAGTGGTCCAGATCTTTCACTCATTGAGAACATTTGCCGCATCATAAAACAAAAATTATGACACGGAAGACTTAGGACAGTTGAGCAACTAGAATCCTGTATCTGACAAGAATGGGACAACATTCCTCTCCCAAAACTCGAGTAACTAATCTCTCCTCTCAGTCCCCAGACGTTTACAGGCTGTTGTTAAAAGGGGGGGGCGTCACCCAGTGGTGAACATGGCCTTGTCCCAACCTTTTTGAGACGTTTTGCTGCCATGACATTCAAAATCACCTTATCTTTTCCTTAAAATAATACATTTTCTCAGTTTAAACATTTGATGTGTTTTCTACGTTTTATTATGAATAAAGTATGGGTTTATGAGATTTCCATATCATTGCATTCTATTTTTATTTACAAATTGCACAACCTCCCAACTTCACTGGAGTTGGGGTTGTACAGTAAATCAATTCAGCTGTGCAATACACTGGAAAAGAAAAATACATTACATTCAATAACAAAAAACTTCAATTATATAAAAATCTGTGAATGTGATCAAAAAAGTAAAAATGCCAAAGCTCTTGTATTTTGTTTGGTTACTTATGGTTGAGGTTAGGTAGGGGTTAAGGGTGTGGTGACTCGGGTTAGAGTTTTTCCATAGAAATGGATGGAAGGTCCCCATTTAGACAGTTTGTGTGTGTGTGTGTGCATGTGTGTGTGTGTGTCTGCTATGAGATGGACTACCATTCTGTCCAAGGTGTACCCCAGCCATGATTAATTGATGAATACATCAAAACTTCAAAACTTCCCCTGCAATCTCTCCATTCCATCTAAATTCTGCAGGAAACAGGCCCTGCTGCCCAATAACACACTGTAACCAACAGACAGTCAACAGCTGTGTCATCCTATCAGCACATCTCATTATGACATCACTGCTGGTTGTGAAAGGCTTCAGGATGCAGTTTTAGAATGGAAAATTTCATGCTACCTCGAAAATGTATTGAAATACTGAAAATATTTTTAGAGCTTACCAAAAGATCAGAAAAACCCGCTGACGTATAAGCCAAAAAAACAATACTGAAATGATTTGGATCACATAAAATCATATAATATTTAAATATTAATGATACATTATATTTCTTAGTCTAAGTCCATACTATATATTTAATTTTAAAAGTCTTAGTTTGGGTATGTGACACATTTTTGTGGAAACTTGCATTTCTCAAAGTAATTTCTGCACTTCTCAGTGCTATTTCTTTTGCATTTGTAATAATAAGTCCTAACGTATTGCTCCCAGTGCATAATACAGTAGTTACTTTGTAAATAAAGTGGCTTAATTTAGATGCATTGTATATTATATAACAGGGTCTAAGTAGGAAATGACAAAGCAATCCGATAAATAGACATGTTGTCGCTCCGGCCAGCAGACTCTTATGGGTTGCGGTTGGGGGGCCCAAGTATTATTTGCGAATTTTCACATCCGCAGGGATCTTCTGTCCCAAACCCCCGCGAATATGAAGGGGTAAGTCTAAACAATAAGATAATACCTAAAAGGGCACTAGTTGTTCCAGCACATAATTATGCTGCAATGTTGTAAACAAAGGCGTCTTGAACTGAAAAACGCATGATTTTGAGATGAATACACTTTAAGATCCAGTCATTTGTCACAAGACTGACACTTCTTGCCCTGTAAGAGTGACATCGTCTTGCACCATTGAATTCTTCATATTGTCCGTATGAGTGCCATTGTTTGCAAGCATTGTGTCCACAATAACCACCCCCTGTTCGGTCCTAGAGCAGTTTCTCTTCAAGTGCATAGAAGGATTTCAATCAAGTATTTAACGAATGTAGAGATGAAGGCAGATACCCCATCACTGGTTTTGCAATACTGTAAAGAAATGTCAGTCTCATTCTTCGGTTTTTTTAATCCTCTTTTCCTGGAGATGTTACTCACGGGTGACTAAAGTAGGGAAGATCTTCTAGAACATTCTCAGCCTGACCGCCCTCTCAGACAAGGCCAGCTCCCGTACCATCAGCCCATAACCATTGTTACACATATGGGTCTGATTTCATCATCCTCCAGGGTCATATTTGTCTCTTTATTTCTTCACCCTGTTACCCAGTTTCCTGCTGCCTGTCTGTGGGCTGTACTACAAAGCAAGCTTTACTTTCCAAGAGTGAACTCATCAGAGCTGGGTCAACTAACCCTGATTGCCACAATTAATGTTAAGCAGTGGTGGAAAAGTACTCAATTTTAATACTTAAGTAAAAGTACATACACCACAAAAAATCTTACTCAAGTAAGAGTACATTGCAATAAAAATAACGAGCTGGAAGACATTTTTTCTTTTTCCAGAAAAAATGGAAAAAGCAGAAGTTTGCTGAGCTTGCTTGCCCAAATGAGCAGAATGTCATTACATTGTATTTTGTTCTGTAGAAAACGAAAGATCAATCAACTTGGCAGTTTAATAATGACTTATAAACATGTCACGGGCCAGTACATAAAGCGGGGAATGGCCTGACAAAATCCTTTGTCCTCTGCTACAGAAAATGGCTGATTGTCCAGTATATTAACCAATACATTATACATCTCTACATTGGTCAATATACTGGAATTGCCAGCTGATATTTGAACTTTATCAATATTCAAAGTTAACAGCACCAAAGATAAACACACAACGACTGAAATAATGAGGAGTATTGCATTTGGTCTTTCAGTCGTTGTGTCGACTTGTCAGTCGTGAGTGTCTGTCCTGGTCCCTGACCCTGCTCCCGTTCCCCTGACACCAGTCCTAGTCCCTGAGGAGGACCCAGACAGTCTGGTCCCTTCGAGGAGGAGGAGCTCGAGTGGGACCCCTCGGGGACCTCCCTAATGACTCCTCTGTCCTTGCCCTGGCGTGGTCGATTCCAGCCAAAACGCTGCCAATCAGTGTCCCAGAAAGGGGGAGGACGTAGGCCCTGCGCCCCGGCTTGCCTGCGGTCCCCTGGGCTCCTGCTCAGCTGTCACCTGTGGGTCTCACCTGCGGGTCCCTCCACTGCGGCTCGTCGGTGGACGGCGCCACTGCCTGCTGTGGCTGCACCGTTGCCTGCTGCGGTTTCCCCTCCCTCCTTGCCTTCACCATGGTCCCCTTCTGCTCCCTCCTTGCCCTCGCTAGTGCCCCCTTTGTTTTCCTCCTTGCCTCCTCCGTTGGTCCCTTCATCTTCCTCCTTGGCCCCTTCGTGGTCCCCTCTGGCTCCAGCCTCACAGGCACGCGGGGTCCCTCAGCCTTCGGCCTCTCGGTCGCCTGTGGCTCCTCCGGCCGCTGCTCATCGCCTGTTCTGGCTCCCCTTTGGCCCCCAGCCTTTCCTTTCTGGCCTCCCCTGTTTGCTCCTCGTTCCTTTGTCCCTCCTGTCTCTGCTCCTCATCCCCCTCTGGTTCCTCCATTCGCTCCTGGCCCTTTTGTTCTGCCTGTTGGTGTTCCCCCTGTCTCCCTTCCTGGTCTATCTGTCTGCGTTTCCTGTCTGGTGTCAGATGTGTCTTGGCTTTTGCCCCTGTGCTTGTTCTATTTCCTGTTCCCTGTTGATGTTTTGGTCTTGTTTTCCAGGTCCTGTGTTCCCAGTCTCGTCTCGTCCGTCGCCTCCCCTGAGGTGTGCCTGGAGTGTGTGCCTTTGGGGGGGGTTCTGTCATGACCTACGCATATGATTCTCGTGTGTGCCACACCCCCTGATCAACCACATGTGCTCCCCTGATTGTGCCCGGCTGTTTCTATCAGTCTTATATGTTGATATGTATGATATTTAGTCCACATCTGAGTCTGTTTTCCCCAGGTCTGTCACTGATGTTGTTTATCGTGCTGTACCTTGCCCTGTCGTTTTGTGGAATAAAACCGCTATTTCTGCCTTTGCTGCCTTCCTGCCCACCGATCATAACAAAATGACAGACCTCCACAAGAAGGTACTCCCCCTTGTTTAGGAAGTTTACCTCAGCCTGGCTGATGAGGTCCTTTACTGGCTGGCCCAGCCAGAAGTCCATGAGGACCCGGAAGCAAAAAGATTGGCTAGCCACAGCTGGGACATCTTGGAGGAAATGTCCCTTGCTGAAGAAGCACATCTAACAGTTCTGCCTGTCCCGCCAGCATCTGACATGCCTGTCCTGCTTGATCTACCTCTTCCACTTGTCCCTCTGGCTGCCACTATAAAAGATAGGACAGTGATTTTTGTGGCACAATCACAGCACTAACAAACTGCTCATTTGTGCCGCAAAAATCAGTGGTCTATCTCGTTTACATACTTTATGAGATATTAAAGGTTTTTTGTAAGGGTCAAAAGTTCAGCCAGCCCCCCTACAAAGGCATTCAGACCTGAAAGCGGGCTCGTTCATTAGTACTTCATTTGTGCTCATTTGTGCCACAAAAATCGCTGTTCTATCTTTTATTGTTTTAAATAAATACACTTAAAATATATACTTTACTAAACTAAAACTTTAGTCCCAAGAAGTATACTTAATAAAATGTTTTTTTGTTTTTGGTAAGGGTAAATTATGACTGAAACTAAATTACATTTTAGTCAAAAGACTATGACTAAAACTAAATAAAAATTTGCTGCCAAAATTAAAACTGGCTGTGACTGCAGTCAAGAATAAAGACTTAATAATCTTCTTGAACTGTGCAGATTCAAGTAGAGGAGCCAAGTGCTGAGCTGTCTTTTGATAGGTTGGAGGAAAGTAATACTGCTGAACAACATTAAACATTTAACAGCACCCTGCTCCCCCCTGCAAATCAACTCTGCCAAGAGGCTGTACCATCAGCAAAAGATCTTCAAAGGTTTTATCATTTAGATTACAACACTCTGGCCTAAAAAAAATTTCTCCTACACTGAAGATTCACTCAACGTGCCGAGGAAGCCGGTGTATCCAGGTACTAGAGCAGCAAATCAATACTGAAGTCAAAGAAACCCAAATGAGAAGAGTCCAAATTCATTGCAAGCTGTCACAACACACAGGTACGGAGCGGGAAAGAAAGGACAGGAATCGGGAATGAACATGGGATTTGACTAAGCTATGAGTTATGACTAAGCTAATGTTGTGCCTAAGTTGAAGTGGAAGGATTATAGTTATGTGTAGCAAAGTAGAAAGAACGCACTATAAAATAACAATTAAAAAGTACAGTATGATATATGCATAAACCAGTAACACAGACGTTTATCACTATCATGTATTTTGTATTGTACATAATTGCGTGTGTTGTACTTGACTGAGAATTCATTCTGCCAATCATGACATATCAAGCAATGACCTTCAATTGTTAGGCACGGAGTCCTAACATGCAGAACCACACACTGCACCCAAAATAGGCACGTACGCTGTGAGCAGGGATCGAACCTGCGTGGGGAATCCCCATTGGATTTCAAGTCCAACGCCTTAACCACTCGGCCATCACAGCCAGGTGCAACATATTCTATGCTTTAACTTCTGGTCAAGTTTGTACAGTATGTGCTATGCTTTTGCACAATTCCCTGCAGTAGTTTTTTTTAGATCAGTATCTCCACAAATATGTGACTACTGTGTTACTCTACAAAATCAATAGACGATAGGAATTTTTCAGCTGTGTTATAATCTTGTGGACCATTGTCATAAACGTAGTTCATTTCTCAGCGAAACATCA
>JAODUD010000026.1:4485360-4498398 GCA_026784285.1 Stomatorhinus walkeri | reverse complement strand
ATTCAGGCACAGGATGCGTGAGCTCAGCTCAATCAACAACCTCAGCATCATAAAAGACATCACCCTCACCTCTGTCATGGTGGAAACTCTGCCCTGAAATGTCTCCCAGTAGATTGGCCTACTACTCTTTTGATCACAAATCATTATTAGCTGTGCATTCAACAAGGGTCAGGTTAATTTTGCATGCCCATACACTGTACTTTGTCTTGGCAAAAAAAGGCAACATATATTTTATCTGTACAATATGTGAAAAGGATACTTGGGATACTCAGTTACAAAAGAATATTCTCGTGTATTTTATACATTTGAACACATGCCATATATTGCAAAGATCATAGCTCCTGTTTTCCAGTAATATTACTGTGGGGAATAATAAAAAATAAAATAAAATACCTGTTTCTGCTTTGTGTATCCTTGCAATGCTACTAATCTTGCTCTAGCATCAACCTGTTGCATACAATAAATAAGGAAAGGGTGTGTCAGATAGGCCTTAAAGGGAAACACCATCAATTCAACAGAAGAGAGTATTTGTTCTTAATGAAATGTGTGCACATTTCTAGATAGAAACTATTGATCCTGAAAGAAATGCTGTTAGTTTATAGTAGGAACAGTAACAATAGAGAATTAATATAGAATGAACATTACAATAAGCTATATAATACGGATACATAAAAATGTCTATGGGAAAATGTTACTGCTATTTAAAGGGCTAGATATTATTTTCTGCTATGGGGTTAATTCAGTGTGCCATCTGAATTATGTGTGTGAATATTATCTACACTTGTTGCATTTCAAATGTTCTCTTTTGCGGTGGTATCCTATAAAAAGGAAGCTCGTTGCTTTTTGAATTTCTGTTTTGGCAACAAACAGCACAACATAATTTATTTCTTTATTATGAGGTCTTTGCCCATTTGCCTCCGTTTGTCTCTTCTGTCTTTCTGCCATCACTTTTGTTCGCAACGTCCTGTAACATCATCATCATATCCACTCAAAATTGGTCTATTGCGTCTAGTGAAATATGGCCGCCTTGGCCCTTATATGAGAAGTGTACACCTGTAGCCACCATTTTAAGACCCTGCCATTCTCAGCCCCCTACCAATTCACACATGCGCAATACAATTCGCAACTCTCAAGCCTCATTTCTCCCTGGTTACATGAGTTTCCTCCTGCTTCAACCTCCCAATTTGTATGTGCGTGCTAGATGGTTCTCAGCTAGATGTTTCTCAGCTTGGACCGGGTTACATCCTACAGCACATGGCTCTTGTCATCCTCCAGCTGGGACTTTCTCACCAAGACTATCCTGCAGGAATATGATGTCTTCCCCGAGGTTCTCAATAAGTCTAATTTACTGCCACACTGTTAATGACACTGTGCTATGGACGCCTTACCCAGATCCCCGTGTCCCAAATGTCAGGTGTAACCCCAGGCAGTGAAGAAATATGCAGAAGAAGCTTTGCAATCCAGCTTTACCAGCCCATCTACTTCACCTGCTACCTTGGGGGTTTTTTGGTGGGATTTTTAAGACCAGATTGCAGCGCCTTTGCGACAAGACTTTGCCCCATCCAATGTCCCTGTGGGTAGGATCTGCATCCCCACTGCCCTGCAATCAAAAATAATCCAGTGTGTTCATATTTCACTGGGTTCAGGGCATACTGGAATCAGATGGACCACCTAGCTGGTGAAACAGTAATACTGGTGGTTATCCCTGAAAGACGACATCTGTGACTTTGTCACCTATTATCCCACCTGTGCTTAATCCAAGCCCTCTTACATAATGGCAGCTGGGCAGCCACCCCCCACTGCCTGTTCCATAGCAGCCATTGTTGCGTTCAGGGCAGGTCGAGCGGGCAAGGATACTCGGGGAGCCAGTAGTTAGGACGAGTATTAGGGGTTTTAATTCGGGAAGGCACAGGACATTGGGGGAACAGGGCACGCAACAATACAATGACAGATCTGGGGAAACAGACGCGGACTAAATACAAAAGACGGGCATGGACTGATACAGAACAGGTGCACACAAATCAACAACAGGTGGTTTCCATCAGGGTAGAACACGGGGTAGCGAGGGGGGCGTGGCACACATGAGGCTCGGACGGGCGGATCATGACACCCATGATCCCACCTTGCAATGGATTTTATGACTGATTTGCCCGAGTCTCTGGTTACACAGTCATTCTGGTGATCATGGATTGTTTTTCAAAAATGAGTCAATTTCTTTCTCTCACAAAGTCACCTTCTCTCCTTCAGCATTTGATTTAATGCCCAACCACCACCACCCCTCCTTGGTTTTTAATTACCTGAACAAATCAATACATTAAGTGAAGCCACTCCAATCCAGCCTACCCCTGCCCACCCTTTATGACAACAACCCTTCAGTACACAGATGGACAAATAAGACATGGCAGGTAAGACAGACAAGATGATCATGCACGGGCAAGCTAACGAGGTATGACTGACGTAGACACGCAAGACAGGACAGGAGGACGCAAAGCCATGCATTCACTCTGATATTTAGGGATTTCTTGCGAGAGCTTATGAGATGCAGCAATTGGGGTATGATTGCATTGAGGAGTTGTAGTGACAATGTGTGTGTCTGCGTGAGTGTGAGTGTAATTATATGTCACTCCGTGGGTTTAGTTTACAGGCATGTCCAGTGCGGTGGTAAATGAGCCCCAAACTATGTGAAGTATGGGGTTTGGTGCTGTATGGTAATAAATTCCATGGATATGTATTCTTTGAGTAAGTCTGACTATTGTGTGATATTTACTGTGTCTGGTTTTCCAGTTTATTACAGAATAGTTTTCTTGGCGATAGCTAAAGCAACCAGTATGGGTTCTCCATCTTTGATTGGTGGGTTTATATCTGAGAGATCTCCAAATAGACTCATGAAGGGAGATAGTGGGATGCTGCAGCTCAGAATAGAGGAGATTCCTTTAGTGATTTCTTTGCAGAAACTTTGAATTAGTGGGCAGATCCTGAGGGAGTGAAAATAGGTATCTGGGGTGCGTAGTGCACAGAGAACATGTGTCCGTTTCTAGAAAGCCCATTTTATACATCTTGTGCAGGGTGATGTGAGCTCTATGAATTGAATTAGTTGCAGGTTAGTGTTTTTAGACATATTAAAGGTGTTATTGCATATTTGGGTCCGGAATTCAGTGCTTGTTGTTGATGATAGCTCCTTTTACCAGGCTCTGATTGGGATAGAAATTGTATCTACATTGCATATCAGTTTGTATAATTTTGACAGAATTGTCTTTGTGTCATTTATTTTTTAGATTCCTTCTACAAGTGGAGTGGGTAAACCCACCAGGCCCACGTCCTACCCAACTCATCCCTTTTCTGTTTGCCGGTCAGCTGTCTCAACGAGTCCCGTTGTCGCCCTTCCCTTTCAGTTCCTCTGCCCCATTTCAGTCCTGGTCTCATGTCCCTGGTCCTTTCCCTTGCCCTGCTCCTTTTGTTCCCTTCCTTTCTGGTTCCCCTACTCCATTCTGCTTTACACCTCATGTCCCTGGTCCTGTCCCTCAGTCTCCTTGTTTGTTACTGGCCCCCAAGGTCGCCTCCTGCCATGTTCCCTGCCTTCCCTGTGCCCCAGCTCCTGGTGTCTGCCTTATCTGTCTTTGTTCCCCTCCTGTTTGAGTCCTTGCTTTTGTCTGACCAGTCCCCTTATCTTCGTTAGTGGTTTCTCTTGTTTATTTGTAGTATTCCTAGTGTTTCTTGTTTTGTTAATAAACCCCGTTTTGTCCTGTGAGTCGCAAGTGGGTCGCCCACCTCCTTCCCAGCCTGCACCATGCCACGACGTCGCCCCAAATCCACCCTGATCCATGACAGCAATGCAGTATCTCTCCAGTATTTTATTTGTCCTTGTTAAGGTCGGTTTGTTTCAGCCCGATGCACCCACCTTCACACCTCCTCCTCCAATGGACATAGACATTTATGACACAGACAGTGCTCATGTCTGCACAGTCTGTGGCCTCCTGGGCTCTCATTGATATCAGGGAAGTCTGCAATACTTGGAGGACTAGGAGGGTTACAGCTCTGAAGAACAGTGTTGGGTGCCATCATTCAATATCTTGGTCCTGAGAATTTGCCAGGACTTTCACAGGGCACACCCACACTGCACCGCACCCCGCCCCGCCCCCGGGCTCGCTCTCCTAAGTAACGTGCACAGGTGCCTGGAGTCACCAGTGTAGGAGGGGGTACTGTGATGATGGGCCCGGAGCGCTTACAGCGACCACGCCTTATAAACCAGTCTAACTTGCCAGAAAACTGATAACTGCTTCCCTTTAGCCCTGATCACACTGCACAACTATTTTTTTTGAAAAGTTTTGCTTCCTGAAAGGTTTTTGCTGATTGTGACAGGTACCTGGTGGGTATGCACAAATGTAGATTTGGTTTTGCTCCATCAAGTAGGAATTCTGAGAAATAGACAGTTAACTGTCTACTGGCAATAACTTGTTTAATCGTGTTTATGTTTTTCATACACAATTAAATTCAGCATAATTAGAAATGTTTTGCTCTTGATTTTCATTTGTATCCCTTGTCAGGTGCATCACGTTGCAGTGTTAAACAGTATTCAGCAAAAATATTCGTACCTGGTGACATCAAACACCATTCCTGCAGTCTCAAACCCAACAATTCAGCTTTTGCTTTCAACAGACCCGAATCTCTGACCAGAATGTTTGATTCTCACTGTGTTATGAGATGTGGATCATCTGATGAGCACGATTCAAAATCCGGATCATTGTCACTGCCAGTTCCCTGCATTGCAGTTTCTTCACCTGGTTCGTCTAAGGTCCATTCCTCTGGTGGTTTCGGAATCGGAAGACTGTTATCATGTGGCGCGGGTCTCATTGGTGAAAGCAACTTAGGGTATTCAACTTCTTGTTTTTGGCAGAGAAACCAGACACATTAGTCAAACAGAAGTAACAGTCCATCACATGGTCTTTCTGTTCTTGCCGTATAATCGGGACAGAAAATGGGATTGTCTTTCGATTGCCTTTCGAGATGATATGCTTTCTTCACAAGAGCAGTCATTGGGCGTCTCTGAGGCAATCGTATAGTCGCAAGAAATTCGGCAGAATGTATCGAGGCTGTTACGACATTGACGAGACATATCAACCAACACCAATCGTCCTGCAAACGTCAATAGCATCTAGCTTACTTGTTACATTGCTACTGAGCCAATGCTATATTCTGAAACAATACAAACCCACCATCAGGTCTATATTGACTGAATGAGTAGCATCTGTGCATGCAGGCCACTTTTATAGCCTGCTGAGGCAGTGTCAGGCTGGCTCCGGCCTGGCCAGGCACGCCCAGGCTGCAAACTTCCGCAGAAGAGTTTCCAACCTTGCCTGATTCCATGCCTAGACATGCCCAGACTGTACGAAACATTGCTGATAGGTCTCTTACAGAAACAAACATTTTTAGACACAAATATAAGAAAAATACCTGACAAAACTGAAGATTTCGATGAAATGGTACGTGATAGGCAAATTTGGATGTGATCAGCCACCAAAAATCTATAAGGAACACCCAACATGTTCAAGTAGCAAAACCTTTGTTGCGCAGTGCTATCTGTATAAAACCAGGTGAACCAGTTATTTTGCGGTTAGGTTTCATCTTGTTGTACCAGATTGCCAAGCATTTCTCTGCTCACTTTGTATACCAGTTCTCCCAGACTCCTGAGCAGTGACTGATCCCAACCCCCATCTAGGTCTGCCTGAGTGTCTTGCTTTCCCCGAGTCCCAACTAATGTTTGCCTTTTCCCTCACTCCCCTAGACAGACTAGCTTCTGATCTCTGCTAAGGACCCCAACTTTTATTCCCATCCAGTGATTTGGCTCTTTTTCTGTGTCATATTTGGGTCCTCTGTTCCTGTTCTATTCCATGACACTAACCCACTGAACCCAAAACAACAAGTTCGATGCAGGAAACAGCAATCAGTCATACTTTTACATTTATTAATTCAGCAGATGCCTTTATCCAAAGTGAAGTACAGTACTCTTATTACAATATTCAAGTGTTTTGGTGCTGCATTGTACTTTGTAATGGATCTTTCGAAGGTGTGGTTGTCAGGAAGAAGGAGTGGCCGAGTGCAGCAGCAGAGTATAAATGTGCTGGCCTTCTCATCTCTCTGCAATCATCTGGACAGAGCAGAGCGACATCCTTACTAACAAGTAGGTAACATCCCTGTTTCACCTAGTTTGACTTCTATTTAATTATGGCTTTATGCTATGTGCAGGTTTAGACACTGACACGTGGGTTACATTTTTTTTGTATTTAGGAGTGTGATTGCATATGGGTGATTATACTAAAACTTACAATTTTTTGTCCCTAAAACAACTGCTCAGTAAATCTCAATAAACAATCAAGTATTTTCTAATTTTGTTTTCCTGATAAATTTTAACATAAAACATCTTATTAATCTGTTTGTTTTTATAGCATTTTTAAACAAAAATGGTCATTAGAAGCATTAAGAATGCTTTGTACTGCATTATGAAGGTATTTATAGTGCATTATAGATGAGAACTTCATAATGCATAATACACATGACTATAATGTGTTTTGACTCTTAATAAATATTTATAGCCGTCTTTATAATATTTCATGAATGCATAATGATGCATTATGAGGGAATATATCGGCATTCATATAACTGCTTTAAGTAAAGTGTTACCAATATTTCTGGCAAACCTGTGAGGACTATCTGGTATGTCTTTGATGACATTTTAAGACTGATTCCTGGTCCTGTTAAGGTACGATCATGTTATGTAGAAATACGAAAAGACATCTGGTCAGTACTTGTTGGGAAGCTAGACAGGAATGTGAAGTGATGGTTACCATTTAGGGTTTGCGCACATTACATTGGAGAAAAAGGAAATAATGAATGATGTAGGTGTGAGTTTATGTTTTGAATAAAACTTTTGGTTAAAATTGACATCCACCTTATAATTTTTCATTATCTTTTATGCTAAAAGCGCTTTAATAATTCGGCTGGAAATTTATAAATTCAATATATTTTTTGGTTCTGTTGAATTAAAAGTTTTATTAATGTCCCTCATAATAATCATAACTCAAATATACCCATTTCAACAATTTAAATAAACAGTATAACGAATGTGGTAACTATTGTCAGCTCTGTTACTGAGGTGTCAACCCTGTAACTTGTACAAAATTCTAATATAATTTTAAAAATGAAAAGACAATTGTAGAATCAACTTATTTTACAAGGTAAATAAGAGAGACCAGTTATCCAGCCTAATAGATTGTGGAATTATTTTGTTTTCATGACCTTTTCTTAAAAGAAAAGATTCTGTGAAAGCGTTATTTGTAAATGACCATATTATTTATCCATGAAAAAAGTAAATTACTTAATATTCTCACTTAAAACCACATTTTTTGTGACAAGGGGGGTTTTATCTTTCATAGTACAAGAAATTTCTTCTAAATATGGATTTTATGGATTAAAACATTTTTAAACAGTTCTTGATGTCAGTAAGAGGGCTGATGAAAAAGACAATGACGTTGATTATTTGTAAAAATAATGACCATTGTGAGAGAAGAAATGTAGTCAAATGAAGGAGAAAGGGTAGTTAATTTAATTTAAGAAGTGGGTATTGATTCATCAGCCTTTCATGCAGTTGGCATTGTGAAATGTGATTGGATGTTTCCATGGTAAGTGTTTTTTTTACCTGTTGTGAGGAGAAGTTAGTGAATCTTCTTGTGGTTCCCGTTTCACATTAAAACAATGCAACACTGCAAACATGAAGGTGTGTCTGTTGACTGATGCATGTGTACAAATAAGTTAGTATTTCCTTCTACCGTGTGTCCAACCTTGCAAAAATTTAATGATATTTCAATGATATTTTATTCAGCACATTCCTTTTTCAGTTTGAAGGACTGCTTAGAATTGCTATTTCAGTTATCCATTATTCAATTAGGTACATAATTTCATTCCATTAATTATTCTCCATCCTAGCAGGATAATGCAAGTAGAAAATCATTTTTCTTTAGAAAAATAAACCACTATTGATTAAGATAAAAATGACTGACATCCACAGACTCTCCCCAGATTTAAACACAGATCTATCTGTAACTCCTAGACCAAAAAAATAAGCAATTTACAATTAAACACTGTAGTCACAATTACATTTTAATCTACAATGAAATATGAAATTTAATATTTCTCAGTATCAGGTGAAATGGGCTGATGTCTAACTGTGTTCATAAAAACTCACTGCGTGAGGAGTGCTCTGTAGAGGCAGCTGTGAAACCCTCTCTCTCCACCCTGCATTCAGTTGTATGACTACCAGCTTATTCCCGAGAAAATATGCTGTACCAAAAATGTCATGAAAATCAATTCAATTCAAAATTGAATTTCAATTCAATTCAAAAAACTTTATTTGTCCCCAAGGGGCAATTAAGGCACACAGGGCAGTTAAACATGGACACAGTGACGTAAAGTGCAACAATGATTACAGTGTTCTGTGCAAAATTGCAGTCAATCAGGTAGATGGGAGATGAATAAATATGTAAAAGGGAGGGATTGTTAGTGGGCATGGGGTGGGGGGTTCAAGTGTAGAATGAATGGCAGGTTCCAGTGCAGGGAGGCGGGGGGGAAATATCAATAGTCTCATTCACAAAATATTGGTAAGGGAACATAAAAGACAGTATGTCTCCTGTTAGCAGTGACGCACTGATTTGGACATACAGATAAATCGCAGTGCTTACTTAGTCATGTCAGGCTCCAATCCTGCATGCACAGATGCTGCTCTTTGGGTTAATATAGACCTGATGGTGTGTATGTATTGTTTCCGAATATAGCATGATCCAAGATCATATATGATCACGATGATCGCAATTTTCTTTTTAGCACATGGATCAGAGTGTAGCTTCCCTCGTCTCCTTTCTCCTGTGCTGTTTGCAATATGCAAATGTAGAGGATCTTATGACTGCCTTGCGTTTGCATTTTTTGAAAGAATGCAAAATGTGACAAAAGATTAAAAGACACGAGAATTATTATAAAGAAGGAACTATGCTGGGTTAATTTCATGACTTGTGAGAGAGGCAATTAGGGTGATAAGGCTGGAGTTACAGTCAGATAGTTGGAATCCACTTTTTTAATACTGATGGTACTTTGTTCTGAAAAACAATTATTTCCTGTCATAATATGGAACATTAGTCAGAACAGTGCACATTTAAACATTGCAAAACAAGCATAAAATGTGTCATATACATTATACATTTATTGTTTTTGGATATGGATTTAAAATGGCACTCACTACCTCTTTTGAAACATCATACAAACGCTCTTCTGTATCAATGGCCAAAAATTCCCACAGACACCCTCCATAATCTTGTGAAAAGCCTTCCTGATAGACTGGCAGCTGTTATAGCTGCAAAGGGGGGGGCAACTCTAAATTGATGCCTATGGATTTAGAATATGCTGTCATGAAACTTTTTGTAGGTGTAATGCCCAGGTGTCATAATATTTTTGTCCATGTAGTGTATTACTATAGCTCACTGTAACAAATTGCAGTTTATATGATGTCATGGCGTATATTGTTACTTCTGTTGTATTCCATTCTGTGCGCGAGATATATTAACATTGTTAGGACCTATTGCTGACTGACTTACGTGTCTTTGACTGTGGTTGATGGTGTTCCTCCGAACAGGGCATTGACATGACTGACCCTGAGCAATCTGACTGGGCTGGCCCACCACTGGTAAGAAAGAGATACAAGGGCATTCATTCATTCAAACAGTTTGTAAAACAATCCATTATAGATCTTTTGGGGAGTCAGTAGCTATATCAAACTCATGGGGATAAGACTGGACTCAAAAATCAAGGATCCGAAAGTTCAGAAGGCTTTTATATTTTGCATGTTGTGCTAATTTGAAATCACAAACATAAACCAAGGCAGCTAAAGGTAACCAGAAAATCCATGGCATCCCGGAAACTTTGAGCTAGGGCAGGATTTGAAATTCGACATTTCAATTAAAAGAATCTGGATTTCACGTAAGCGCCGAGCTCTTGCTCATATTATCACGCATGTGTCAGGAAACGTTGTCGTGAAAGAGCTCGGTGAGTCTTTCAATCGAGGAAACGAACCAGTTAAGCACAAGAAAAAAATAAACTGTTTAACCAAGCGCAGGAGCCTTCTAGTTTTAAAGTATTTTGTAGCTCAAAGTGTTCTATCTGTCACGAATTATCTGGTCACCCTAATATAACTCTATTAATGAAGTAAAAACAATGTTCCTGGTCAGGAAAAATATCACATTAGCTATAATGGATGTGAGACTCTTTGTGTAGGAATTCCAGTGACAGACACATGGAGAGAGTGAGGCTCCACATTGAAGAGGCTTCTTCTCTTGTCAGACTGTGCCGTATGACACCAACCTCCCGAGGGGGTGCTACGACCAGATGCTCATCACCATTACCGGGCAGTTCAACCCCAACGCCAATGTGTCAGTATGCAAACCCCCCTCCCCCCCCCATTGTGAAAAAAAGTATCACTTACCTTATTATGAGACATACCTACAAACTCCAGTCACACAGGAAACAAAGTGCTTAACATACCCTGTCTACACAATAACTGGTAATGTGATATAGCAAATAATTACAGGATTTTGTTACAATTTTTTTTTTTTAATCCACATCTTATGCCCTGTTCAAATAGCTGGTTTTGCTAGCGAAAGATAACAAAACATTAAGTCATCAATATGTGGAAGGTGGCCATCTTGAATACATTAAAATATCACATATACTGAATTGTTAGGTATGAATTGTATGAGAAAATATTACAGTAAAGTAAGAAGTACATAAAGTACATATACCTGGAATATCAACCGGGAGCTATATTCGCAAATCAGTCCTGTAGTGTATTGTCAAAGATGCAAACAAACTCACATTACGTGGGTAGCCTGGTGTAATGCTACACCGAAACTCAAACGAGAGCTTAACAAAAGCACTGTCTGTAGGCAGAGCTCGAATACTTTGCATTTATCTTTGTGTCAAAGTGCACTTGTTGTTTGCTGTTTCTATGCCAGCTGAAACCTCACGAATAAATGAACAGTCAAATGGGCAACACATCAAATTACACCTAGTACCTTGAGACCCTCACAACAGATGCACGGTCATCTGACACCTGGCCAATGAAAATACACCATGCAAACACATGGTCATCAGACTCCTGCTCAATGAAAACATGCCATGCAAACACACAGAAATTTAGTATAACCAGTAAAACCTGTTAGAACAAAGACCAAACATAAATAGAAATGTTTTTAATATATCATAACTCAGAGAGGCCAAAATGAAAAGTGTGACAAAATGTAAATTATGGTCATCTGCTTCAGAAAATTAGGATAAATTATGGTTAGATTATGGTTTTTAATGAAACACAAAACATAAGTGTCCAATAGTCCCAGCGCCAAATGTACAGAATGTTCCATGCTGGTCAAATAGTTGTTTCCTGGCACATACAAGTACCCTTTGTCTTAAAAATTAATATTGCATTATTACATTATATCATTAATTGTGTATCATCTCAGAATCCAGTCACTGGATTTCAGCAACAAACTATACAGTGGCCTGGAATGGAAAGGTGATTACTCATGAATACATATTTAATACATATATAGGAAACAATCACATGGAAACAGGTAGCACAGTATAGTGGAAACTGGAAAATCTAGCACATCATTAACACAGGAAGGAATGTCCGAGGGAAACATTTTAAGTCCTGGAAAAATTTTAACCTTCTGCAAATTGCACGTATTTCTACCAGTTTTGCCACCTTGCACATGTACGGCCCGATTCATATTTGTCGTTCATCACTGTACCAAGCATTACTACTTTACTACAGAAATTTCACAGTAATACATGCATTATGTCATGGTACTCATACATACACAGACTTATAACTAATTCGTGCCAAACCACACAAGAGGCTAGAAGCACTGACGTGTTTTTGTCTCGTGGAAAAGGCTCACGGTGGACCTGTGCCGCGGCAGCGACATCGCCTTGCACATGAAGTTGCAGTTCGCCGATGATGGCGGGCAGAAGCTCATACGTAACTCCATGGTGTCCGGCGAGTGGGGCTCGGCAGAGCAAGAGCTCAGCTGCCTCCCTTTTGCCCGCGGGGACCCCTTTGAGGTAAATGCAGAGAACGCCGCTGCTCCGGCAATGTCAAGCTGACAGATCTGCCCGTTCTCACGGCCAGCAGCTTCGGATTGTGTGAAACAACTTAAAATCATCTTTTCCTTTATATAAAACTAGACCTACAGCAAGTACCTAATGCTATAAATATGTCAGAATTTATACCGATACTCTACATGTAGATATGTTTATGCATATATACTGCTTGTCCTACTGGAGGTGGGAGGAGGGTAACTGACGACCAAGCACTGCTTACGAAATACTATTAAAATTGATTTTGCCTGGTGAAATTCTTTTTGAAACCTACTTGACAAAAACAGGATGGAGGCTGGAGGCACTGTAGTGCCATTCAGCAAAACTAGTATCAACTTAAAAAACATATTTATTTTGGAGCACATACCAAAAGAAGAGTTTTTCTGACTCTTGGCCACCATACTACACCTTCTACTAGCTTCCTTTCTGATTTTTGCCACTTCCAGTCACTGCAGGGGGTAGATGAACTAGCAGGAGTAGCACACAGACACCATTCTGGCAGGTTCTGGAATACAGTAGTCTGCTCCCTGCCAGGCTTATAAGAGCGAGACGCAGGTGCCAGCCGACCACAGCAGCCCTCCTGCAGTTCAAGTATGAAAACTCGGACCATGCCAGAACTGCCGGCTATGGTCTTTGGGTGACTTGACTCAATATTCAAACAAGTAAAACATTAAAACAATCTGCTGTGGTTTTAAAAAAAATGTTCTGACATTCATGTCACAGCCGGATGAATACAGTCAGAATACAGTCATGTTGTTTTTCTTGTTTAATCGGTTTGGGGGGGGGGGGGGGGGGGGGGGGGGGGGGGGGGGGGGGGGGGGGGGGGGGGGGGGGGGGGGGTGG
>JAODUD010000026.1:4465066-4483491 GCA_026784285.1 Stomatorhinus walkeri | reverse complement strand
CCCCCCCCCCCCCCCCCCCCCCCCCCCCCCCCCCCCCCCCCCCCCCCCCCCCCCCCCCCCCCCCCCCCCCCGCCAGAGTACCTGGAGAAAACCCCACAACAAAACAGGAAGAACATGCAAGCTCCACACATATGGAGCCATGGCAGAGAGTCGAACGCTGGTCCCAGAGGTCCGAAGCGACAGTGCGAACCACTGCACCACCATGCTGCCTTAATAATTATACTTTTGCCATTTTCACCCAATGAATGTGAAATTCTTTTTAAAACGCATGTGGGTAATTCTGAAAGTGTTTTTCTGAAACTTTTGGATTGGAATACAATATTACTTGTGCTCTGCAGTCTTTCCATTAACAAGTGCGCTCTTGAAAGAATGACGTACACTCATAAAATCATGTTCACACACTCAGTAAATGTTGGCAATTATGTTCAGACCTTCCAAAACATTGGCTACAACTTTCTGTTTACAGAACAGTCCGGTGAGACGGGATCTAGTAATTTTTCAAATGCTTCTGTAATACTCCCTTAATACTCAAATGCGTCTGTAATACTCCCTTAATACTCAAATGCGTCTGTAATACTCCCTTAAATTGGTGCCACTGTGGCAGTCAGCAAAATGAACCCTAAGCATCAAATCAGCATGTTGTGAAATTCTTGTGATTAAGATTTTTAGGACTTTTGTCTTACGTAAGCTCAGTTTTCATTGATTTGAATGAATTAATCAGCTGCAATGTGAAGAAAATTAGATCTCAATAACTGATTTAAATACAAAGTAAGTAAACATTGTGTAAAGCCAGAATATCAGATTATTTAGCACAGAGCTGGATAATAATAATAGCCTATGCTAATCACTTTGGTATAGTTATTTTCTGAATTATTGAGCCACTTTTTAAATCACATTTTTCTCTTGTTAGTAGGATCCTCCACATCTCTGCTCAAGTTGGTGAACACCTCAGGTCCTGTTCACTGTGGGGGAGGTGCAGACATGTAAAAACATGACCAACCACAGTCCCAACAGGAACTGTGCATCCTACATTATGCTTGTCTCGCTTCCTCTCACCTGGGGAAATAGATGTCCCTACACCATGATCTGGATAACGCAGCCAAGCAATGGCCTGTGTAGCATAAGTACACGAGAGATGCAAGCGAGCTTGATGGGCCAAATGGCCTCCTCTCGTTTGTATACTTCTTATGTAGATAAAAGGCATACAAAAGGGCTAAGTTTGTTAACATAAATGTGAGTAACTATATAGAATGTATTTAAAAATTGACCTTCACAAACGTCAAGGCTGCCCTGATACTACGATAAGGGCCTCTTACTGCAAACAGGTAATTCCTTACAATAGAGGAAAATCATTGTAAATCTTCAGCATCACATTCCTCAGCACAAACTGGGGTGGGATATTTCTCTGACATCCAAGTCAAGAGAAGGATGCGATGCAAAGTATCTCTTGGCAGGTCATCCATGTATTTTTAACGATGGAAAGAGCAGATGATATTTCTGAGAGAAACTTGAGAAGACGGGATAAATTATTGAAATGCCGGTGTTGCTGTGCACGGAGCACGTGTAAATTCTGTAAACGCAGGTCACTGGGCTGCTCGGTGTATTTAGACACAAACGTGTGTTGTCAACTAATGATGCCCATGTGTGCGTGCCTTTCGGATTTTGTCTGCTGGAGTAAAATGTGTTTTTACGAAAACAAATATTCATTATGAACGCCACAGGCAATCAATTTGCTTTACGATGAATACATGTATTTCATATCTTTTTTCTTCCAAAAGTTTGTTCTAAAAAATTTAAAGTATATATTGAAGCGCCAGTGTTTACAACAACAATAGGTAAAATTGCTATTATCTGCATATTTTAATATGGCACGTTAACTCTCGCGAATTCGGTGAGCTTCAGTAATAATTAAAACTGTTGTATTTATTAGCTCAGTATCACTGAATTGGAACAGCGTACCAGAAGCGACAAATAAACGAACAAATGAACAGAATTAATACTTTTTGGAAATAAACTCTTTTGGTTGAAGGACAGCAAGCTACTCGACCCTACGTCTCCGTTCGTGCTGTACGTGCGCGTTCCCGACAAAGGACGTCAGAACGCTGCGTGCTATATGAAGTGGCGATACGTAGTTCACTTCGCAATGTAGAGAGCAGTTGGGGGTAGTGGAGGATTACTCCGTGGACCAGGTTAAATAACCAGCACGAAACGATAACATTCAGTTCTTAATACGTTTTGGCATTTTTATGAAAAGTGCAGACCATGGCGACGTTCCGGAACACGTTCGGCTAGTCAGAAGACAGGACGTTTTGGCTGGACTTGGAAAACGCAGCTGGTGGCACCGAAACCGTCCATTTCCGACTTCTTTCCCCTGCGGGTCAGCTGGAACTGGGGCTTATATGGTATGCTTGTTTTCCCTTTCCATTAAGGTTTTTGTATATACTTTGCGATTTCGTCGCTGACATTCATTTAGTGTGCGTGTTTCGGGGTTTAAAACGCTTTGAGAGTCGTCGTTGGCTGGTTAGCCGATGCTAACTAGGTGTGCACCTAGCTCCTATGTTTCTGACGGGAGAAGCCGAGAAAAGCCACGTCGGGTAAAACGGAGGTGCCTTTCGTTTTTTATTGCTTAAAGAAATGTGTTTTCTTTTTCAGTAGTAGCTGTAGTGTACGCTTTAGCGTGACAGCCGCGCCGTGCCTGTTACAACATCCAGCTAGGTGTGCTTCAGGGCGCTTTCTTAGCTTGCGTTTCTCTGGCGCTGCGGTGATACTGGAGGCGTCCTTTCTGCTCAGCAAGTCTGGGGTCCTGTTTGGGCGACTAACAGTTGTAACTAGCGGGTTTGTTATTAAAAAGGTGATTTACTTTAAAACAGCTGTATAAATTCGTTTTAAAATTCGTGCTAGCTCCTGTAGCAGCTCTCCGCCAAGTTCACTGTTTTGTGCATCCGTTTTGAAATGGACGTATGAGACATGGGTAAGATTATTTTGAAGTCAAGTGGGATTCCAATATTGCGACGCAACGAAGGGTGCTTTAAAAGCCCCATAACGGGCTCTTATGGTGCAAAATCGGGGGTGAGACATCGCTCAGTCTGTCTTTTATTAATGAACTTGTGAACTCTATATAGTACCTGATTGCAGTGATAGATCATAGGTTATTTTCAAGGCGAAAGCTTTTTATTGTCTTGCATGGCTGTAGTAATTTAACTCATTATTAGATGGGGTGTGGACGGCCGTTGAAATGCCCAAATGATCTGCGGTTTTTTATGATGGGGTTGACTGATAAGACACACGTATAATTTTTTAATTTAATGGATGGTGTCTACAGACATGTTTTGGCCTGGCTTATCTACCTGCTCTCCTGTGCTTTGTCTGGTCTCCAGGTGTCTTGTTGGTCTTCCTCAGGTTAACCCCTTATCTCACTGTGAGGCAGCTGTTTTTTAAATATAGACATCTGCTTGCTGCAGTCTTGTAACTGTTATTGCACTCAAGATATGTACAAAGCCCATTTCCCAGACAAACTTTGAACTCAAGCCTGGGCAATATTTAACAAGTGTATCAGAGGAAGGCTTCAGGAATCACTCAAGTGTGGAAAGAGGGTTCATTTGGCACTTTTCAGTAGAAAGGTGCTGCATTCTGCTGAATTGAGTGGTCTTAGGTTATTTACTCATCAATGCAATGGCCGGTTGTGGAATGTATCTGACTTTTTGGGGCACTGTCTTACCAATTTTATTTTCGTCTTTGCCCTTTTATATTTTCAGGGGGGAAAGCGGTTACCACATGGCACTACTAGTTTCTTACCGAATAGATGTCCCTGTCTGTCACATTGCATGATTCATGGAGCTACAGCTATTTGTTTACTGTTCTCATAAGGTGCTGATCTCACCACTGGCATAGAGTATGTAGTCGTGCTTTTCTAATTGTGAAGGGGGGATGTGTTCTGGAGCAAATGTTCCCAGGTGGTGGATGCTGCAGCAAACCAACAATAGACATACTTGTATGCCTGCTGTATGGATGATGTCATCCCGTTCCTTTCTGGTCTTTATGAGGCCCTGTCTTCAGACTGTCTAGTTGTAGTGCAGGGTCTCCCCCTCCCCCTGTTTTTCAAATTGCGGTGGTGATGCATTCAACAGGTGCCCTCTTCCCAGCTTCTGTACAATGGTGCAGTTTGTCTGGAGTCATGTACAGGCAGCAGGGTCTTGCCCTCTGGTAGAGGACTCGGATGACAGGTGTGCCAAAAAATCAGAATGCTCTGTCTAGGCTAGGGCTTCCACACCTTTTGATGTTTGCAGACTGATTTGTCTTAGAAAATTTTCTCAGACTGGTAAAATGTTTAGGGGAGAGATGCTGATGGCTTTCATAAGGTTAATAGTTTCCAAATTTTTCAGATGCAAACATAACACATGAATGTGATGGGTTGAAAATTTGAGAAAATAACATTTTTAGAAATGAACTGCACCCTCTGCAAAACCCCCAGCATTCTGCAGCCCCATGGAATTCTGGCTATAGACTGGTACTGGTTCATGGACCAGGAATTGAGAACCCCTAATCTAGGTTATCCATTGATTTGCAAACAGCGTTTTGCCTCGCTGATGACTGAAACTCACCTGAACTGCAGATTTCATAAGCTGGTAACGCGTCTTGTTTGTATTTCTTCACGATACAGACCATCAGCATAGTACTTTTAATCTTATCTACTGGGCTTTCAGCCATCAATTGATTGGCTTCTGTACTATCCTCATATCTTTATTGCACCTCTGGCCTTATTCTTCCTGTTCTAGGCAAATAAATCCCTTTCGTTTCACTACTCACTGCGGAAAGTACAGAGAGGTGTGTACTCCTTAGGTGTGGTTTCAGTCTGCTTGAGAAGACAAAATAAACCTTTGCCCCTGTGCTAATATTTCTTAGTTCTTGTTGAATTAGAACCATTAGCCACATCACTAGACAGCCTTATAAAGGAACAATTGATAACTTTATTTGTGGATGGTCTGGTTCTTGCTTGCTGTTTATGGAACCCTGCAAATTACAGCAAGGCTGTTGTGCAAACTAAAATGATGTGGAAAAGGAGATTGGAGAAGGTGACTACTCTGGTTACCAGGTGTTAGTTCAGACAGTTTACAGAGCAGTGGAAAGTTGTTTTGGTTTCTCGCAACTCAATGGGGGGGGGGGGGGGCTTTTAAAGAGCTGGGCCTCTGTCTTAAGCTTCATTTCTCCATTTCTGTTTCTTTCACGTGCAGGTGGCCTTGGCTCCTTACTGAACTGCATTTGCTGTTCCTGTCAGTATCCATTAGTTTTGCATAGCAGGATATGCAGCCATTCTTATGCTCCATCCGCATCATCGAAGGAGCAATTATCATATAAGTGTGAAACTTCTCATCTTGGGTGTAGAATCTGTCATTCAGTTTGAATGCAGGGGAGGGGGAGTAAATGGATTTTTTTTTTATTGGTCCGAATGGGTATTAGCCCTCTGTTTGAGGTGTCACAATGGCCCTTTACTTGGGTGTTGCATGTACTCATTGACTTGGACCGGTTTCTCCATAGTTGGGCTTTGAGGGACCATCAGTGTATCTTGCCTGTTTGTCCCTTTGTTCTGCGGACAGGTATTTGTGCATCAGTCCACTTAACCTTCACACTGCTTACCTTTTATACTGTTGTGGAGAAGCCGCAACCTGCCCCCAGAAAAACGGTACAATTTATTCCAAGCTCCACCTCCAAAGGCCTTTTATTGCTGTTTATGGCCTTAAACATGTTAATTTGCTTTATTATAGTGTAGTCATATCTTTGGTGTTCTGAAATCATCCCTTATCAACATGAAGCTTGAAGTTGTGAGTTGCTGAATGCGATGCTGTCTTTGTATGTTGGCCTGGCAGTTATTACATAATCGCCTGATCTTGATTTGAGCTGACTTTTTTTTATGACACTTTTACAGCCCTGCCTGATCATTAATATTTCTTTACATGGCATCGGGTTCATTTTGCAGACTGTTTGTGAGTGGTCTCCACCAGCCCAAAATGGAATATTCTGGTTTTAGATTCTTTGTGTTCTCTGTTTAATGAAACTCTGCATAGCACCTGCACTTGTCTTGTTGGGTACCCCAGTTAGGATGGGGTGACTGTCCCTGACAGCTGCCACTATTTATGGTGCAACAAACTCAATAGATTGCCAACTGGACAAACAACTAGAGAAATGTTTTCTCCTTGTTTTTGATTTGTTTTTGATTTTGATCGTGACAAGCTGTACTTGTACAAGTATCTGAGGTGCACTTCAGTTTGGGTGATTTTGTTTTTTTTGTGTGCCTGATTTGGCCCTTAAGTTCTATGCAGACATCTGTACAAGCACGTATCAATGATACAATCAGATGTCTGTCAAGCTGGAAATTGTCTTTACTTTCACTGGTAGGCAATTGCTTAATGGGTTGGGGTAAGAGTGGTTTCATTGCGAGACATTTTGTGGTGTGCTGAGCCTAAACCTGGCCTATTTCTCACCAGTACTCCTTAATGTTTTATTTTAAATTATTTTTGTCAGTTTTTTGGTGATAGGCCTATTGTAAAAGCAATGGCTGTTAAATTGGTTGGGTGGTTAATTTGTTCTGTGTCTTCAGTTTCTTCAAATTTTAGACAACCAATTGAGATTTTGATTTTCTTTTTTTAATACTTATCTGAATTTTACTGAAATGGGACTAAGTGGTTTATTGTAAGACTCAAAAAGCTATAGAATGTGATTTATGTGTGCTGTGAGGAGAGTGTAAGGTGTAATGTCAGGTTTGTGCTTGCCACTTTATTTTCATGCTGCTTGTAAACCCCGATTGCTGATTGTAGTAGGAAAACATACTAGGTGTGCCCTCCCCCAGGCTGCTGTTTGAAGGTTGGTGTGCTATGTGAAAGATGAGAACATGTGCAATTGATTCTAGTAGTCAGAGTATAACCTTAATTTGGTCTGGGCTCCAAAACTTGAAGGGCCTCTTGCTCCTTCCCTGATATTTGACTGGTGAAATTACCACTAGCTAGTATAGAAATGACACTCGAGTGTTTCTGTGGCCTCTATGGTGTCCTTTTACATCTGCACTGGCATGATTGTGTACTTTTACCATCTAAGGTTGATCAACAACCTTAAATGCATTGTAAGCATGACTGTATACAGGCTGCTTGTAATTGAGAATCATGGGTGCCCAGTGTAGTAATGCTTACTGCCAAGTAAGGCTAGTCCCTCTGTCCTTGAGTTTCAGAGCCAGAGGGTATTTTCTGTGTGTGGGGGGGTGGGGTTGAAATGGGCTACTGAATGGTTTTTAAATCGGAATCCTCATTGTCCAGTTACTTAGCATGTATGTGAAATTTGTGCTCAGCTAATACGACTGAGGGAGGACTTGTGTGTTCTGTTGGTGGCATAGTAGCTGGGCCTCCCCTGGTAGGAGGGTAGGCTTGATGGCAGTGATGACTTGTTTTGGGTGCTTGTATATGTTCTGATTTTGACACAGAGCTCTGTCACCCTTCTGGCATTCCAATGTTGATTGGATTAGCTGGGCAAGTCTGCACCTTTGGAAACAGATCTAGGCTACCAAATTTTAAATGCCTTCTTTAGTCCAACATGAATTTTAGCCCAGATATTGTTTGTGGCCCTCCCCCTTGCTAGCGCCGTGCTTTTCTGTTGCAAAGAATTAACCTGTATTGGCTGGAAATGTGCTACAAAATCAAAATGCCTGACGTTGCCCTCTTAATTTATTTCTTCATGCAATTGTGTGCGCCTTCTCCTAGTAGGGTTTTCCACTAAATGCTACTTCCACCTCTCAAACTTTTGTTTTTACAAAGATTGCTCTTGTACTAGTTCTCAAGCATAAAATGCTTCTAGATTACAGACATATTGAATCACTTTGCAAGCATGCAAGTCTCATTTTGTCACCCTTTTATGTGAAGTTCTTGCGCTCCTTCTGCTGTAAAGGATATGCATGTGATGTCACGGCATGCAGAAATCAATGTGCTTGCACTGACTGAGTACAAAAGAGTCTGAATGGCAGTGTTAGTGTTTAACTTGAATGCTGTGAAATCGATTTATACAAGAAATAGGAGCTATCTTTTTACAGACTGCTGAAAACAAAATATTGGACATGGGTTGATCACCTATGGCCGATACCTGATCCATCTAAGTACTGATCACGATTATTGGATTGGTGGACCTCTAACCTAAACATTTATAATGTTACGACACTGCTCTGAGGCATAGCAGTCCCCCTCATTCTGTCCTATGTAATTCTGACCTCTGTAGCAGGTGGTGTGCTAGATTGGTGCTCCAGGAAATTTCAGTGCCTCACAGAGCAGCAAGGGTTGCTATTGATTATCTCTGCCATATATAGGCATTTGAGGACCCTGGCTGCTTATTGGCCAGCTGCAAGACATGCTTCATTTTTATTCCTTCCTGGTTGGTGTTTGTGTCTAAACCGGGAAGCAAAGCTCCCTTAGGCAGTTGGTAGCAGCTGCTGAGGTGAAACCTTCAAGGTGTCTGTCCAGGTTTGTCCTCAATTGGTTGCAGGAAGGACGCAGATGTATGTGCATGGAGCCCACACGGTGCTGCATTTCATGGAAACCCGTAAGAAAACGCCTATGGTTTCAGGATGTGGCACATTTAATGGGTATATATGCCATGCTGTAGTGTGTATGAAGAACAGCTCAGTTTATGGTTGGCTCGATTAGAGAAATTCTTAGCTGTGCATGTAAACGTACTAAGTCGAGCTACAGTTTTAGTTAGTCTTGGCAGTTTAATTGGACTATGGTCCTTGTCCCAGTATACATGCATGGGAAGGGAGTCTATTTATTGACTGAAGTATGTCTGACGCCACTACAATAAGTGGCAATATGGCTCCTTTCTATTTGTTAGGTCACCCAAAAAAAGCCCAATACTATTATGTCAGACAAAAAAAAATCAATAATAATGGATGCCTGGACACAAGCTTTAATTGCGATCTGGTCGGTAAGTACAGATACAAGATCAGCATTGCATAAAAGGAAATAGTGTTTTGAGTAATTCCCTATTCCTGCACTTTATTGGGAATTTTTCATATATCGCTATGTGATTGTTGTAATAAATACCAGGGTATTTCTGAAGCAAAATAGGAGCTTAACAAATTTCTCATGAACCCATCTAGGAGTGATTTAATAGCAAGGATAAAAATGATTCTTAGAACGCATGCAATGGTCATGCAAAAGCAGCAGAGGTAAACTTTTTAAACTGATTTTTTCCCCCAAACATATATACTAGATAATCTTGAAAAGGAATAATCATTAAAATCATGAAACTTGCAGTTTTTTTTCTCCCCTCTGACAGAGTAAAAATGTTTTGGTGAGACAAACTCCCCATGCTATAATATCAAGACCAAATTGAAGTTAAGAAAAAGCCTGATGTTAAACTAGCTGACTAGCGATGTAAGAACTGGATGTGCACAACATCCGCTGTTTGTACTAATATCACACTTTGTCCTGTCCTCTGCTATTCTCCAAGCTCCTACTGTGTACCAGCTTCTTGTTACTTCCGGGTCAAAGCCCAGTGGGAGAAACTGAAGCATCCGCAGAGCTCCTAGACCAGTTTAGTGCGATTGAGCATAAACATGCAGGAGTACGTCAACTTCCAATCGCATTGTCTGGGCGTCTTAACTACAAGACATTCAATTTAGTACAGTTTCAGTTAGACCGACATGTTTATATGTACTTTTAAAAGTCCGGTTTTGGTCGGACTAGCACGATAGATTTCCTTAGTCTGCATGTAAGAGTACTGACTGTTTTGGGAAGGGGGCGTGGCTTACATTGGGGCCCGTCTGTTTGGCACACCAGTCCAACTTGTAGTCCGGACCCACAGAATAACCCTGCTACCTCAAATGTCCAGTCTCTGTACGTCATGGCTGACCTGGCTGCCTTATTGTCTTCAGAAAGGGACCAGGAGCAAAGGGACACGTGTTTTTGTCTGACGTGATCTCTATTCCACTGCTGACCAATGCTTGTGTTTCACCCTTCATATCTGCTCTGGGTTGTTCAGTAGTCAACAGGATGAAGTCCTAGTTGTCGCAAAGGGCTTTTTATCCTTGTTTGTTCAGTTTTAGTAACTGCAAGTTGGTGAACTTCAGTGCCATTAACTCTATATTGCAGCCTTTTCTATTATCACAGAGGGCCTGATTCCTCCAACAGGAGTGCCACACCTGCTGGAAGTTCAGCTTTTCAGGTGTCTAGCAGTACAGTGCTTCGTGGAATTAACTCCACATTAGGGGTGTAACGGTCCACAGATTCATGTTTTGGTATGAACCGTGCTTTTGGGTTCACATTTTGGTACAGTGAGAAATAATTTATTTTGAAATGTATTATATACACAAAGATAAGAACAGATGTCAACCAAATCCAATCAGGCAATGCATTTGTCAACATGTCATAACATAACAGATGGTTATTTGGATTTTATAAACATGCGTTTCTAAAACTTAATCAAAATATAACAGCATAATTCTAATGCTCTCAATCTCTGCGGCTGAGTATGATCGCATACATGTTGCAATAAGCACATCTATATAGCCTTTTTTTAACCTCTTGCAAAAGTGCCTTAAATACCATAGGGAGACCAACTTGCTCTGGTCATACACACAATCAGATGATCATCTCAGATCAGGTAGCATGTTGGATGTGTTTCCAACAACATAGTTGACAGGCAGTCTTGGTCTCATCACGTGCTCTCTGGTAATGGTGTAATGTTCTCAAACTGCTTATTTGTGAGTGACTGTTACCAGCCCTAGTGTACTCAACTCACAGGTGCAGTTAGCGTGACATTTTCCTTGTTGAACATATACTTGTTAGTTGATGTTCCACTCTTGTCAGTTATAGTTTGTTTTATCATGCATGCCAAGCTGAAGATTATGCACAGAATGGCACAACAAACATTATAGTTCTGCTTTACATTGGTCTCCTCTTCCTTCAGGTCAATCAACAATGGGGGAGCCCAGCTAATGTCTAGGCACATTTTTGGTGAAATAATATAAGCCTAGTGTTCGGTTTGCCACATCCCACTCGTGCATCTGTGTCTTGCCCTTATCTAAATTGTGTGCCTTAGCTATGACAGTGAATGTCTTGTACAGTGTTGATGGTAAAATTTTCAATAATCTTGATATTCCTAGTAAGTAGGGAAACTTGCACTGGAAAGAGACCTAAATTTGTGCTTGTTTGAGAGCTTAATTTCTGTGTGCTGTCCACAAAATATTGACTTTGTCTTCACAGCAGTAGATGCCAGTATGGTGCTAGGCATCTAGTTCCTTTAGCGAGCTCTGAAACTGGAGTTCAGTGGAAACATGCTGTTCTTGTTATTAAAGTAGGCTGTGGATTATGTAAGAAGGGAAGAGGAGCTACTCAGGTAGCTGCGGAGGCACATGTTTCCCCTCGATCTATGTGTTGGGATGTAAGCAGACCCAAGTCAGCGCTACACAGCCAAACATGGATTATAGAAGCAGTTGTATGTGTCTGCTTTTAATGGCCAAGTACCGCAATATGTAGTGTGGTAGTTGACCTTGTGCAGCTAATCATGCAGCTGGGATCTCCATATGTATTTTTGGCCATGACACCTTTCTGTTCAGTGTTGCGTTTTTTTTTTGATGGCAAAATCAGCTTTCCAACAACAGATGGGCTGTCACTAGGCAGCAGCGTAGGGGACTGACAGGTGGAGGCCTACTCTTTTTGGACTGAGGGGTGAAATGGTGCATCTGAAATTAATGCTTGAAATGCATGTACTGTTTTACTGCAGCTCTGATCATTCTGCAATGTTGACATTCAAGATTGAGAATATCCATAATTCGTTTAGGCCTATATATTCTAATTTGCTTAACTTTTAAATTTCTCACTGTGTTAATGCTGAACAAATTATTTGTATATTTTCATAACCTGCCAGTTTCATTTAGCCTGTTACCCAGTCGGACTCTGACTTGTCATTTAGTGTGAGACATTCTGGCTGTGCTGTCACTATGCTGCAGCAAACAGGCTGTACCAGAAGCCATTGCTGAGGTGGGGCAAAGACAGTGTGGGATGCGGGGCATTCAAACTGGGGATGCATCCACTAAACAGAAGCTTCAGGTTGTGTACTGCAGTGGAAATATTTGCGTTCCTTTTGCAGTTTCAGTAAGTAGTAAAATTGGGAACAGACATGTTATTTTTTGCATGGGCAGTATCACTTTAGAGCAATTCTTTGAACACAGTGATCCCTTTTCATTGTTGTATAGATGTGGCATTTTCCGAGTGAAAGCAGCACACATTTTGTGTCTCTGTGTTGTAATGGTTGTCGCCCTGTTGCGTTCTTCGCCTGATGTTTTGCCAATGACATTGACATATCTAATGCCCCCCTTTCCTCACAGTGGAAACCTGATACCTGAACTGCCCTGATCCTGGCCTGAGCAAAGAGTGTGTTACACTGGAGGGAGGAGCCAAGTGCCTTGGAGATGTGAATTAATAATGACTTCCTACAGAGCTGCCCCCTACAGGGAACCACGGAAACTGCCCTCCACCCTGCAGCCAGCCTGGAGGTAAACACCCTCTCTACCCGCAAAGTTCAGTTCTCTTCCTGATATCACCCATATTAATTTATACATACAATAGTACTTAAGTGCATAGAATTTTTTGTGTATAAAAAAAAAAAACCTACTTGCAGTTCTACTCCTGGTATTATTCTTGAATTGGTCTGTATTTTTTGAGAATTTATTAAATTCTATGTCTGTTTTCTCCGGGATGAGATCAGTTATCGACATAGGTAGGCTCAAGTGGTGATTTTGTTCTAAAAAAGCCCTGACATGGATTTAACTGCTGGAATTTTTTTATGCCAATATGGCAAGCTGTCATAAGAAATGACTTCCAAATATCAGTATCCCAAAAATCTCATGGATGGTGAGATTAGTGAGGTCATAATGAACTCCATCTTTGTTGTGTTTGTGTTGAAAGGAAAAACTGGGACAGTTTCCAGGAGCAATTTCCAGTCAAGAGGCACTCAGAGGCGTCCAGCATGTCTGGAAGTGCTCTGAAAGTTATTTACAGCTTTAGTAACATTGGTCAGTGCTGGGGGCTGTTCCACCCCCACCCCCCCAATTGCACTACCCACTAGCTTAAGTGGTTCAGTGAAAGCAGACGGTTTCATTGAAAACGCCGGCAGCAGTTAGACCACACTGCCCACAAGCTGCAGTAGGGATTCAGGCAGAGCCAGGCACATGGTCTGGGCTCCAGTGAGGTCCTGGTACAGCTGCTAAAGCCCCTTTGTGCTGTCCCCTGGGCAGGCCCGTCTAACAGTGAGTCACCCTCACGCTGGACCCGTTAAGACAGCGCGTTCCGCTGATCTGAAGTGGAGCCGGATGGGTGTGACCTTTCGGATGATGTGACTCTGCCCACCATCTTGTTCCTCTGCAGTCCCGTTGCAGTCTCCCCCTATAAAATGGACGGCTGACGGCGATGAGCGTTTCAGCAGGGCGTAGTGGTACGTCGCACTTAAAATGGACGGCGCTGAAGCAGTGATGTCTCTGCTCAGTGATGGCCTGTGTGACTGCGTACTGACCGAAACCCTGTAGACCTCATAATCAGCCCCTGAGCCCGCTGTCAGGTCTCTAATGTGCGCGTTGGTGCTCCTGTGCTGGGCGTCTTTGCAGTGACCTTCACCAGGGACTCGCCTGGGTTTCAGGTGGCAGCTGTCTGCTGCTCATTGGCCTAAGCTTTGGCAAGGCTGTTTTTAGTCACTGTGTGGAGTTGTGGACCTGGAAATATTGAGGCTGTCTGTCTGAGGGGGCTGCATCCTTTAAAACCTCCATTTGTGGTTCATTTAGCATATGCCCAAACCCTATATTTCTCTGTGTACATAAATGGGAAAGAGTTGATATGGAAAAAAAGATTTGCTGGTGGTGTAGGTTGTGTAATTATACTGAGGACCTTTACATGCCCAGTCAGGGCATTTGGAAAGATGGACACGCATCGCGACAGTGCAGATCTGCTTCATTCTGGCACATTCAGCTGTTGAGGCACACTCTCGCCCACATGCATGCTTTCTGTTTAATTTAAATCTGCCTCCCACATGCTTGGGTATGGCGTGAAAGGCTTCATCCCTTGCTTATGCGTAGTTCTGCACTCAGAAGTAGCAAGCAGGGTTCGAGGTGAGCTGAGGAAATGCTGGCCCATCCTTTTGGCTTTGTTTGCTCATGAGAGCTAGCCGTCTGCCAACATGGTTGGAATTCTTTATCCTTTGGGTCTGTATGTGGCAGAAGACATGTGTGTGTGTGTGTGTGTGAGAGGGAGAGTGACACACAGTCAGACAGACAGACATTGTTACACAAAGTGCTCATCTCTACACTTTTTCATAATGTCTTGTTTACCAGCAGGATAGAGATTTTATATCCATCCATCTGAGGCTGTGGCCTGATTTTGTAGTTTGCTTACAAGCGCACCTTCAAAGTAAACATTTTGGATCGTTGTCCGTGTTACTGGCGGAGGATCTTCAAAGAGAGGCTGGTCTTGATGCGTTATTTCTGGCTGGTACCCCGTCCCTGGGGAAGGGGATGGGTGAGTCATGGATTTACAAGCCTGTCATAACTGCCAGCCTGCCTCTCCTTGCAGTAAACTGCAGAGATGACTGATTACATCATAGCTATAGTTGTTGAGTAGCCCCATTCGTGTCTTCCTAAGGGTGTGTCATTTAAATTTCTAAGGCGGCCGAAACCATGATAAGCTTGTGCTACAGCTTAAATATCTTCTACTCCTGGAATCCTAGTGTTGCCTACGATTGAGGGTGGGTAGCTTCTGGGCAGCTTGCCGCCTTGAGGTTTGTGCTGTGTCTCCCTCTGCCCTGGGTTGGGACATTTGAATTCCACCTCCGTTCTGGGTTTCTGCAGTTTGCATGTTCTTGCAGAAAGAACCTGTGTGCTACCGGGGACACTGGTTTCCTCCCACAGGCTAATTGGCATCTGAGTCCTCTGTGTGTAGTGGTGTAACTGCCTGAGTGGGGCCCTTGAGGTTATTGTTTTCTGGGATGGGGTCCTGGATTTAATAGTGGGCTGACTGAAAAACTGATTTTGCTCGGTGTCGGCACATGTCCCTTCACATGGGGGTGTGGTCTCAAGCTTGTCTGACCACCTCCTGGCAGTTAATGCTGACCAGCACTCCCACCCTTGTTCCTGCTGTGTTAGGATATGTGCTGGCCCCACCCCATAACCTCAGAATACCATCCCAGATTTGGTTACAGTAACGTGCCCCCCTCACATACACACCAATACACTGGCCTGAGGAATGCCTTATAAGCACTGCTCTGCGAGGACTCCAGCTTCCCATCGTGTCCCTGGCACCTGGGCCTCTGTCAGCTGAGGGATTCTGTGCAGTCCCTGCAGGGTTGGCTTCTTGGTACTTCCATTGCTCATTGACAGCTGCAGAAAACACAGCCTTGTTTCCAACGACCAGCCTCTGTAGCAGACCTTCCCTGTGCCCATCGTGCTTCGGATGACAATGCTGCTATACTGGAGTGCAAACTGACACTCATTATAATTTCCTATTATGTGGTGTCATTTTGCAGCCAGCTGTTTCCTTGGATCTTGCACATTTGCATGTCTAAACACTACGGTACATTTTCAGACACTATGTTCCTCTGTAGGAACCAGCAGGAATTCAATACCCAGCCAAGATGTGTTCTGACCAAGCAAAACAATATATAGGTTTAAACTGATCAGATTACACTGTACTGTGTATAAAACTTTCCATCCCATAGTTTAAAAAAAAAAGTGTGCAGAATAAGGTATCCTCTCAATTTACACACTTTTATGGTTTGTGTAGATGACATGAGGCTGAACTACTGACTCCCCCGCCCTTGTGGGGTGAGGTAGAGGAATTGTGCCCAGAATATACCCCGTTTTACCTCACTGGAGAGCAGGAAGTGCCACATCATCCAGTGAAATGTTTTTCTAAGGGTAAACGATGCCAAGAAAATGGCTGGCAGAGGGGTTTCCCTCTCATGCTGTAGAAAAGGTGCTGGGAGCCAAGCGTGCAGCATGCTAGATAACAGGCAGGGCGTGTGTTTCACCTTATCTGCTCTGGCTGTCTCTGGCTTTCTGGGAGCGCCTGCTGTGTGTCACAGATGGGCTATTTCCCAAATGTCCTTCTTTGTGTGCGAGTGCACAAAAGACTGAGGACATTGTTTTTCTTTTTTTTTTTTTTTTCCCCTCATACATAAAATTAGGCACTAACAGGTAATTGGTTAGATTTAGTGTGCTTCAGATTCCCAAACAGCATCATGACTATGTGCCTCTCATTCTCTAAATCCCCCAGGTTCACAAGCATGCATCTAAAGTCATACCCCAAGTTCCAGAAGAAGGAACTTCAACTGGAATCAAGCCATGAGAACACAAGAGGCCTTCATGTCGGCCAGCAGGGGGCTCAGAGGACCGATCACAGCACGTGTCGACAGTGTTCCCTGGGGGGTGGCATAGTTAGCAGGCGTCCCCTCGGGGTAATCTCCCCCAACACCCTCTGCAGCAGTAGTGCCAACACATTGACGTCGAAGGCAGCTGTGGAGTCTTCGTGTGGTGCACGTGGCCGGAATGGAAAGGCTTCCTCAGTCAAGATGCTCACCAGTTCATTGCTGCTGCTTTCTCCCGTGTCGGGGAACGAGCTGAGCTCCAACCCCAGGCAGGACAGCGAGGGGCCCTTGGACATCTGGGCGGTCATCAAGCCTGGCAACACCAAGGAGAAGATTGCAGTATATGCAGCACAGCAGTATAGCCACGGCGAGCCCACCTCCATCGGGGGTGGTGCCCCCAGCTTCCGGACAGTCATGAAGGTGAAAGGCTGCTGGGAGGTGGAAGGTTCTATTGCCAAGCGGAGGAAGTGGTGTCAGGACCGGGACAAGCAGCAGTCCCTGGCACGGCGGAGCAGCATGAGCAGACTGCAGTCTCTGGATAATGGCCACGCGGAGCATAAAGAGCCGGTGTGCCGGGAAGACGATGGCGAGGAGGGGGCCAAGACCCTTTCTGTGGTGGAGATTGTGGCCTACTTTGACCAGCAGGTGGGCCGTGCCAAACCCTGCTCCATGCGTGCCTCTGGCACCGATCCCCTGTCCGGGGTAGGATTACCACCGCCACTGGACCAGCCAGGGGGGCAAAATGCTCCAGAAAACCGGGCAGAGGTGGGGGAGGGCATCCGCGTTCAGGAAATGGTGGCGAAGTTGGAGTCTGAGTGTCTGAAGGAGCAATGTGAACGTGAAGCCGTGGGCCTGAAGCGCAGTGGCAGCCTACGGAGGAACGTGGGCCGGGTGCTGCTGGCGGAGACCGAGGCCCGGCCGGAACCCATGGCCCAGCCCAGTCGGGACAGGGGTCCCGAGGGCCCCGGGAAGGAGCCTGGCAGCACATCCACGGAGCCACCAAGCACAGCTCACAGGATGGGCTCCACGGCAGCAGATCCGCTCCGTGCAGGAGGGGCACTTGTGCCGGGACTCGGGAATGGCAGGGTTAGCAGGGGAGAGTGTGAGTCCTGCTTCGGGCAGCGCCAGGAACCGCTCCCGGGCAGACTGTTTTTCGCGACACCACCGCCATCCACGCCGGAGCAGCTGGCCCTTGCTCTGGCTGGAGAGGAAGCCTCTCCTACAGACATGCTGCCCCCCCAAGCCTTCCCGTCTGCCCTTGCAACACCACCCTCAGAGGGAGAGGGTCACGGAAGAGAAGACGCGGAGGTAGAAGTTGAGTGCGATGGTGACTCAATCGGTCCAGAACGCTCACACTTCCCCCTCCGCCGAATGGTCTCCCACAAGTTCCTAGAGATGCGTTTCAAGATCCAACTCCTCCTTGAGCCCCAGCAGTACATGGCCGTCTTGCCCCACCACATCATAGTAAAGATCTTTGGCCTCCTACCCACGGAGACCCTTGCTGCACTCAAGTGCACCTGCCACTACTTCAAGTTTATCATCGAGAGCTATAGTGTGCGGCCAGCCGACTCGCGTTGGGTGTGCGACCCGCGCTACAAGGACGACCCCTGCAAGCAATGCAAGAAACGCTACGGGCGCGGCGACGTCTCCCTCTGCCGCTGGCACCACAAGCCCTACTGCCAGGCACTGCCCTATGGGCCCGGCTACTGGATGTGCTGCCACGGCACCCGCAAGGACACGCCAGGCTGCAATGTGGGCCTCCACGACAACCACTGGGTGCCTGCCTTTCACAGCATGAACGTGCCAATGTACAAGAAAGCCAGGGATGTCGAGGAAGACTGGTAACGGACAGGGGAGGGCCCGGGCTGGTGCTTTTAATCTCAAGGGCTTGCTCGTTGCTGTGCGTTCGGTGTCTGTGTGCTGTGTGCATGTTGCGGTAAGTCAGATTTATTTTTTATTATTTTATTTTTCTGCCAGGTTGACTAGGCTGCTGATGCTAATGAGGACTTGGTGCGGGGGGGGGGGGGGGGGGGGGGGGGGGG
>JAODUD010000026.1:4444314-4461655 GCA_026784285.1 Stomatorhinus walkeri | reverse complement strand
GGCTGAAGGGCTTGATGCTGAAAGCACCTCTGGTGACAGTTTAACCAGTGCCCTACAAGAGCAAGCTGCAGGGCCAGATGGAAAGCCGGCCAAGCGACCACACGGACAACACGCTCAGCGGAACACAACGCTGCCGCTGCAGAAAAAAAAGCTCCACTCAGCAGGGGGAAAAAAAAGTGTTCTACCCACCCCACCCATGCAGCAATTGCTGGGAGCCACATCACATTAACACAGGCAGAGTTTTTTTTATAAAAAAAAAAGCAGGGGGGGGGGGGCCTGCCTTCTATGATACAAACCATTGTGTGTGTGTGTGTGTATTTTTTTTTTTTTTTTTTACACCGTTTGGGTGTTGGTATCTTTCCTAAATCACACCTCTGGGAACTGTACTAAGCTCCAATTTAATTTGCCACCTTGGATCACAGGGTCAGCCTCCGTTTGTTATGTTTAACAAAAACTACACAAATTCTTCAAAAAACCATATCCTTAGAGTGAGATGTGTGGCAATCAAATATTAAGCCACTGTCTCACCTCGCTTCACTCTGACATACTGGTTTTTGAAAATATCCTTCTTACTCCAAGATGTGCATTATTACTCACTGACTGGAAGAACTGAAGAGAAAATGGTACAGCAAAATGTATACTCTAAAGGTGCATCCTGACTGAAGGAACAAAGGATTCTCACCTGCCCAGGTTCTTGTTGTTAGGGGACACCAGAAACATGATGTTCCGCAAGGTGTGGTGAGGATGCAGCAGCTCACTTTCGACGTGCTGGTGATTTCAAGGATGACAAAATTAAACCACAGGCATTCATCCATCCAGTTATGTTTTGCACAAAGGTATGGCCCCTCCTTAAACAGGAAACCTTCAGTTTCAAGTCTAGGCGTTGACCTCTACCCTGTACACACACTACCCTGTAAGTCTGAATGTTAAGCTCTATCTACACCATGCTTCACTACTCACGTAATTATACAATTAGCTCATGCACTATATGGACAAAAAGTACTGTGACAGTATAAGATGCCACCTTTGCAATAAGTCAATTTGTGATTTTTTTTTCCCTTGCTGGATATTTTACTGTGAACTATAAGTGGTAATATTCAGTGGTAGTATTTAGGAACAACAGAAACCCAGCCACAAAGTAGCAGACCACAAAGAAAGAGCGGGGTCACCAAGTGCTGAGGCGCATAGTGCACAAGTCACCACTGTTGACTTAACTGCAGACTTCAAAACTTCCTCTGGCATTAACTCCAGCACAAAAAACTGCACCAGGAGCTTCATGGAATGGGCCTCCATGGCCAAGCAGCTGCATACAAGCCTCCCATTACTAAGTGCAATGCCAAGCGTTGGAGGGTGTGGCATAAAGCACACTGCCACTGGACTTCTGAGCAGTGGAAATGTTCTCTGGAGCGACAAATCACGCTTCTGTCTGGCAATCTGATGGAGGAGAATGGAACTTGCCTGACTGCACTGTGCCAAGTGTAAAGTTTGGTGGAGGGGGGGGGACTGTGGTGTGGGGTTGTTTTCATTCCAGTGAAGGGAACTCAATGCTTCAGCATACCAAAGACATTTTGGACAATTCTGTGTGTGTGTAAATGTAGGATACACGAATACTCATTTTACGATGCATCAATTTACAATATTTCGACTTCAGAATGGTACAATAGCAATGTACATTCAGTAATCAACTTTGAATTTTGATGTGTAGGAATATGCTTACAATACTTTCTACTAATGCCTTACAATGGAGTCTGCGCCTAGGTGGATGCTGTCGACTGCAGCAATCCCAAACAAACCTCTAACAGGGCCTTGCTCAAAGGCCCAATGGTGGGATCAACAATTTTTAAAATATATTTTTTCACGTGTTATTTTACAAATAATATAAATGTAGAAATAGTACAAATAAACATTTGTATAAGTAGGTGTGTCCAGTCTTTCGACTGGGACTGGGGTACATAAATATTAATAAAACTAGACAACTTCACATTGCAATATTTGAGTTTTACATTAAATACTGAAATACTAAAAAACCAAAGTTTTACCCAAAATAAACTAAAGTCAAATAGACTCAAGTTGGTGTTGCCGTAAGCAGTGCCAACAAATCATGTGCTTTTACTCAAAATCCAATCTATAGAATCCAAAATACATTCCATACAGTGAAAGACCAATGTCTTCATAACCAGGTCTTTAACCAGAGCGTTAGTGTAAATTAATGTGTATTTGTGGATTTACGTTAATGGTAAATGTTGTAACTGCATGATGTCTGTGGAATGCGTGTGTTTTGTTAGTGTGTAACTGTGCTGTGTAAAATTGTTGGCTTCCCCAACTGTGCCGCTGCTAGTATTAAACCAATCATAGCTGTTATTAAAGGGTAACTCATTTTAAAACGCCTGTTGTCTCCTTTACTAAAACGACTCATGCACTTCCCACAGTACATTTTTGCTTTTTAAGAGAGTCTGTTAAATGAAAAAAACATTCCGCACCCTGTAGGGTTGTGGAGTAAATAATAAATGTGTTTATTGGAATGTTTGCTGTTTAATACATTTTGTAGTGGGATCGCCTGTGGTTGCTTTAACAGTAATATGGTTTTCCCCACTGCCACCAAGAGCCAAATCGTACCAAAGCCGACCCACGAATTCCATTACAAGGTACGTGAACCATATCCGTGCCGACGTGGCTCTTGCTTACTATGAAGGCCAATAATGTCACTAAACTGAGCAGACTGCATCACCACCATCTACTTGAAAAGTAGTATAGAACGGCTGAATGGAATGGATTTGCAATGCAAACTACTCAAGCTAATGCTATTTTTGCTAGCGTCTGGTGCCAACATAATATGGTGATTGTCACAGACGTGCTAGCAGAAATTAGCATAGTAAATCATAATGTACACCATGTGGACAGTAAAGCAAGCTTTTTTGGTTTTACACAAGTCTCTCCAAACCCAGCAACACCTTTACAGAGCTGACTATTCTGCAGTGCAAAAAATCAAAGCCAGCCGGAACTTTGGTGTGACTAGTGTGTTTGTGGTGTGGGTTGGGTACGGCCTAATTATGTGATTTTGTTCTAATAAATATTGGGGTATTTATGAAACAAAAAGTGTTCTTAAATTTCTCTCAAACCCGTCTTCGAGTGATTTAAATGACAAGAATGAAAATGATTACGACTGTCTCAGAGAACACGTGCAGCACTCATGCAAAAGTAAAACTGATTTGTAAACATACAAGAATATATAAAAGGAATAATTAAAATTGCAAAGATTTTTTTTCCTGTTAGAGTAAAAATATTTTAGCGAAACTATAATTTCCATACAGAAAAGTGCGAAAAAGCCTTATTTTAATATAGCTGACTAGCAAGATATGACTTGTATGCGCATAACATGCGATGTTGGTATTAATACTGCATATCACCAAGCTGAATGATATACTACAGCCAGTTCACAAATTCAGTGCAAAATACCCCACCTTGAGTTATGGGGTCATTCAGCACCTGTACCAGTTTTACACCAGTATAAAAACAAGCAACTCAAAATACAGTACTTGATGCGGTGGGAAAAATGCTCTAAATTGCTATGTGAGAGCTGACCTAAAACCAATAACTCATTACCAAACAAAAAACAAAAAAACTCATAAAATAAAAATTCACACTTTTGCAAACTTCCAAAGATCAAAGGTATGGGAAGCAATACCAATCTGGAGTATTCTCCCATAATCCTTCTGTTCCATGAACTTGTAGAGTTTTGTTCAGTCACATAGGGCAGACAACATTAATTCTGTGAGAGTGATCATTTTAAGCTGAGATTGTTATTGAAAAGCACAGTATACTTTTTGTGGTTTTTGGAACACATGGCATCTTCAATGGTGCATTTTAAACGTTCATCCTGGAACATGCCTAGGGGAGTATGCCTGAAGTTTGGAGTTTCTCTAACAGCAGACTGGACCTTTCCAGTTAGAGAGAGATACCTGAGGGCTTTCAGGCACAGGAGTAAAACATCTCCAAAGGCTAAAGATACCTGAGGGCTTTCAGGCACAGGAGTAAAACATCTCCAAAGGCCAGAGATACCTGAGGGCTTTCAGGCACAGGAGTAAAACATCTCCAAAGGTCAGAGATACCTGAGAGAAGCAGAGGTGCAGGATGTTGGTGTTCAGCTTGTTGAGGGCTCGGGTGAACCTGTAGCGAGTCAGGCTCTCGCCGCAGAACTCACTGTGGAAGTAAACACACACACACACACATGGCCAGCCCTTTACATGTGAAATAAACAAGTGTTGCTAATGGAAACAGAGGCCTGGTTTACCTTCATGACAGAGAAGCAGCACAGCAAGCTCTCAGAATCAGGGGCCAGTTGCACAAAACACCTTAACATTTTCCTTAATGTCCAAGTTTAGGTTTCCTTAAAATAAAAATCGGTTGCACAGAACACCCTCAGGTCTTCTCCTTAAGGTTCCTTTAAAAGTAATACTTAAGTGTAAAACTAGGATAATGAGGAAAAACTTAATCTCTTAAAGTTCCCTTAATGGTTGCATAAAAGACCTCAATCATAAAGGGAAACAATGTACACCTGACTGAATCTTGACAAGGCTGAGTTTATGGTGTGAAATAAAATGAACACAACCCAAGACATCTCAATGTGAAGCAGGGTATATTGTACTGAATTAGAAAAATAGCTGTAATGTGTTATAGGTCTGGGCGATGTGTCATATTAATTATGTGTTATGCACATGCAATTCTTACATTGCCAGTCAGCTAGATTAGGGTCAAGCTTTTTCTTACCTTAAATTCTGTATGGTCATTATAGCACAAGGAGTTCATATTTCGCTATAACCTTTTTTTCTGTCATAGGAAAACTTTTTGCAATTTTTAATAATTACTCCTTTAAGATTATCTATGATACATTTAAAAAAGTTTGAAGTGTACTTCCCCTGAAACAATCATGATCATTTGCATCCTTGATAAACTTTAAAATCACTCCTAGATGGGTTTGTGAGAAATTATGAAGTAAAAATGGATCTCAGTATTAAATACCCCAATATTTATTACAACAAAATCTCATTATGATCTTAGTACCTATGTTATACAAAATACTTTATTTCTCATCATTCCATCCTGATTTCGTATCTATTCTTTCGAGCAGATTGCAGTTTAAGCTTGGGTATCTTAATTTGTCCGCGCACGCATTATCACTTTTTTGCGTTTTATTTTGTGTTTGTGTTAACTGTTTATCGTCTTCCAAGTTCACAACTTTTCAAGACTGATTGTATTGTTTTTCAGAGGCAGGCTATTTGCATGACCAAAATCAACAAGAGAAAGAATTTTAGGTGTCATCCCATGCCGAAGTACAAAAAAAAAAAGTTAGTTGGTTTGGCACCTTAAGTACTGGTACCTGAAGTCAAAAGGGAAGTATCAAACCCCAAGTACTGTATGAAAAGTATGCTTACTTGTGCTGGAAATGCGCTTTTAGTTAATCATGCAAAAACCCTTCAAGCAATACTTTCATCAACAAAATGAACATTGGAGGCAGTACCAGGTATAACAAATCGGTGCAAGGGCATGCAAACGATTTCCATGGAAATTTTGCTGCTGTAAAATGTCTTCCGATGTAGTAAATCCATTTAGGCGTTTCCTTAACTAAGAAAACCTTGTACGGGATTCTGTGCAAGACTCATAAATTGTTAAAAATTTTATAGTAAGTATCATACTTACCGGGAAAACCTAAGGTGTTTTGTGCAACCTACCCCAGGCCTTTTAAAACCTGCGAGCAAGCAGAGATTCAAACAAGGCAGCAGATTTGTCCAAGTAAAAAGCCAGTACATGAAATGCACCCACTCCAATGCTGATGTAATCTGCACATCACACTGTGCAGGGAATGCAACTTTACTGAACCAAAAATTATTTATCCACACTGGACTGATTTTGCATAACCAAATACAGAAAGTTAATAATTTGCTAACGTTGAAACGCTGCCAATTGTTTCAACAACATTTACTGAATGGAGAAAAGCAGTTATGAGAGACAGCAAAGCGGTTATGCAAAATCAGCATTCAGAGGCAACTAAAAGCGCTAAACTCATCTAGTCAACCACCCAGAAGTGAGACTCTTCTGATCATCTAAACCACTCCTGCAAAATGACCCTGCTTCTTCCCTGCAGCCTTTAATCCCCCATCTAATGACAACGTAGCGCCAGGCTGGTTACCTGTTACAAAGCTTCTTGGGAAGGTTGACATTCAGGATGTGGGACAGAATGTTGACAAGCTGGGTGGCATAACACAGGGCAGCGCTGATGGTGTGTGCCGGACTGATGTGATCCAGCTCTGAGGAAATGGACAGCAGGCAACCATGAAACAGCTACTATATTCTGCTACACCTTACGTCGCTAGCACATTCAAGCTAATTAACTACAATCAGTTCTCCATCAATTCAAGCATACCAAATTATGTTCGTTTGGTTTTGTGAAAATCTCCTTACTCTGCTATATAGATATTTATAAATAAAATTAAAAATCTGCTTATGGCATAATGAATTACCTTCAAGACCTCCTAAAAATCACTAAACTGCTTTCCACTGAGTGAAAAATATATATTTAAAAAAAAATCAATAGAACAGGACCGTTGATTCACGTGTTAATTCCAAGTATTGTATATGAATCGATCATACCAGGACCCTGATTGGTTCTCTTCTCCTCCACCCAGCTGTAGTAGGCAGAGCAGTCCCCATTGCTGGGCAATGTGACCCTTGGGCTCGTGATACTGATGCTGGTCTCTCCATTCTGATCATCCCAGATCCATCGGCCTGACAGGTAGGTGGTCCGGCGAGCCTCTGCCAGTTCACTGACTGTGCTGGAGGTCAACGCGGGGTCGCACTCTGCCGCCATATCGGCGGGGTCCCTGTGGCAAGACAGGAGTCCACATGGGTAACTTCTAAACACTCCCCTTTCACTCCAGGAGGAGAGGCCTTGAGCCATCCAATCACCATGCAGTACTAGTGGCCTTCCAAATAAAAATACACAAATGAGATCACAGCTCAGGATGGCTCAGGGGATGATGCTGTGACTGATGAGACATTGGGACTTGCTCCCCACAGAGTCCTGGGTGCTCCTTCTCGCAGCTCACGGAAAGAGGTTTAGTGTGACTACTGTCTCAAAACTCATTGGTTTGAGTATGATATCCTGGTATGATCCAACATTCCATTCCGAGTGCCATATGCTTCCAGGATAAGCTCTACAATCCTGCAGTGGATATGCACTTACAGGAAACAGATGGGAGAAGAGACTGCATATGCAAATATAGACTTAAATGTATTAATATTCAGCTCGGAACTCCTGCGGCTGCAACCGAACATGATTCCCAGCGAGAATTTTGAATGTTGTATTTCCTTGGTTACAACCATCAGAAAGTATTTTCATTTGATTTTTCCATCAGAATTTCAAACTTACAATCCCCCCCCCCACACATATTTGTGTTTTTTCTCTCCATGCTAATTGTTTCAGTTTGCCCCTCTGTATTATTACACAGTTAAAATGTTCTGTAATTCTTCCATTGGTATACGTAACCAAGTAATGTTATAGGTTATTCAAATTTCTTAAATATTTTTCTTTACTTTCAAATTTATTTAAATGATCAGATTGCAGCAACCCTTGTTGTTATTATGTAACAGTCATTGCCAAACATCTGTTGGTAGCTGTGGCACTGATGCTCAACTCTGCCATTACTCTAATGCCAGTGACTCAGGCAGCAGAAAGGATACTCTTAGAATCCCCCTTTTCCACTAAAGCTGCAAATGTGTTTTTTTTTTTTATAAACAGGAAAACAGGCCACATATGTAGTATATACAAAGACCTTCAAATAGCTGCAAAGCAGGTCAATGGTTAATCAATGCTGAAACCACCAGTTCTGTGGCTGTGATATTCAACAGCAGCAAACTCATGCTCCTGCGGTTTAACCAAGGCAGACACCCGTTGTGGCCCTACCCACCTGGTGCCCTGCTTCTCCTCCTGGGTGGGGAAGATGAGGGTGGTCAGCTCTAGGATGTGTCCCCGGCGGATCTCGGCCAGCTGTTCCAACCGGCCCTGCAGCTCGCGGCCCCTCTTCTCCAGCAGCTCTCCCAGGCGCCGGTTGTGCCTCTCGATTTTGTCCTCCTTCTCCCGGTGCCGGCTGGCCCGCCGCTGCAGCCGCTGGCTCTCCTCGTGAGTCCGAAGCAGCAGGTCCTGGCCTGAGGCCAGAGAATGGAGGGAGAAGTCAACATGCTCAAAAGAGAAGAGGTAAAAGAAGTCGCGAGACAGCACTGGGATTGTAGTGTACTGTATAGCCATCTAATCATGGACTGTATAGCCATCCTTCACATATTCATTGAACAAGACGTCCCTCCACCACGAGGCAGGCGCGCCCCAGAGAGGACGCCCCAGAGAGGACGCCCCTCCACCACGAGGCAGGCGCGCCACAGAGAGGACGCCCCAGAGAGGACGCCCCAGAGAGGACGCCCCAGAGAGGACGCCCCAGAGAGGACGCCCCAGAGAGGACGCCCCTCCACCACGAGGCAGGCACGCATTATGGGCAATTTAGCACAGGACTGACTGCTATGGTGCAAGGAAAAGAGCGTCAATTTCTGTTGTTGTTTAGCTGCTTAGAAAAAAAATGACAGGCAGGTTTATTAAAAAAAAAAAAACCTGAAGATGGACAAGCCTTGCATTTATCCAAGTACACAAATAATTACAGACACTCCTCTACTTACATAGACATAGGAAACAGGAGAATAATGAACACAATATATACTTGCAGTCCTCTTCATTCATGTCTGCAACATCAGTTTGTTCTGCGCGCCAATTCCTCCTAGTACGAATTCTGGCCACTACTCCCACCGCACACAAATGTCGCATGCGTACTCCCAGCATTCCAGTTCTTTGTACTTGCATATCGGCAAGATGTGCTCTCAAGATCAGAGTTTACTTCAATTTTATTGTGAAATATTTTGTGCATCCATTATCCATTTTTGTTTTATGTATCAGTAGTGATGTGTTTAGGATTAAAAAAAACACAGGAGGATCAGCACAACCAGGGCATGACCCATACTTACTTATGCGTGTAGATTTGAGTACCCTTAAAATAATGTTGAATAGCAACTTATGAACATTTCAAGTTATGAACAGCCATTCGGACCGGATCTCGTTCGTAAGTAGAGGAGCATCTGTATATTCAACAGACCAATCAGCCAAAACAGAGCCAGTAGGGGGGCCACACTCACCACTTTTCACTTCCTCATTACCGCAGCAGACGGCTTCTTTCAGCTGCTCAATTTTCATCTTGCATGACATGATCTTCCACTTCTGTAGGGAAAAAATACATGGGACTGGATATCTCACAACTAGACCTCATTTATAATGAGTTTTGCTCAAAAAAAGATATTATAATATATATAATGCAAGTTGGTTATTTTAAATGACATCTGTCCAACTATATTCCATAACCACTTATCCATGAAGATGAGTCTGAAAACCATCCACGAAAACACAGGATGAGAACTACATCTCAGCACAAACAATTCTGCACACCCCCCCCCCCCCCCCCAATTGCAGGACATAGAAACTCTGTATTACAAACATAAACCAAATTTACCAGCTGATCAGCTCGAACCTTCTTTTCCATGGATTTGATTACTCTGACAGGAAATAAAGATGTAAATGTCAAACATATCTGGCAATAATCTATTTTAGGTTTCCAAAACGTAAAATACATGTTACAGACTGGTGCATGCACACCAGGATCTCAATATAAAATTTCTAAATTCACACACCGAACTGAGAGAAGCTATCGCAACTAAATACTACCTTTGCTGCAACTCCTCCTTTTCCTCTCTTAACTTCTTGAGTCGGTCTATTTTCTGAATATATCTAGAAAGGAAACAGAGCTGATTTTAAGGATCGACGTTTTTATTCTTGCATTATTGTGTTAATGATTTCCAAAAACTTTGTTACACAAACACGGACAGATTAATCATGAGTGCAAAGTAGCACGTTGACGTCTTTGTCGCACGGAATGTTTTTTTTTTTCCCCACCGGACTTTCAAACAATGGTGGGTGGCGAATAAACACATCGTATAAACGTGCTTAGTCACTTTCTGCACTCAGGACAGTACCCGGTGTGTCGTGGCAGGTGAACTATAGCTTCCCCAATAACTTAAAATAATAAATCGGCCGCTTGCAAAGACGTTAACGGGGTTCGACCGCACATAGCTTATGGAAATACCGCAGCTAGCTTAACGCTTGGTAAGCTTCCAGAAATAGGGAGAAACAGACGGAAATAGAGCGGAATATGTAATTTAATTAAACTGCGGGATTATTTCTGGGGGGTTCCTCAGCCTTTTAGACACATCTATAGGCGTTAGAGGCACTGCACGGCCACAGACATACTGGATGCGCCGGGAGAGCGGCTAACAGGCTAATGCGACCGGCACTGTTTACAACATGGCCCGGGTTGGGGGGGGGGTGTCGGATCAGCTACCCCACAGGCGCCTACTGTCTTTTTTAAACTTAAGTTAAGCGGGGCTGGGTGAATACGGCGTCATTTGACGGCCACTCACCGCTCCGGGTTTCTGCCGTCGAAATAAACGAAGTCACCAGCCTGGATGCAGCGGGCGCAAGTGAGCCTGCGGCGGGCCGTGTTGCACAGGGGACAGCGTTCCACCGCCACGTACAGCCCCTCCGCATCGTCCACCGACTCAACCATGAGCGAGCACGGGCCGTGGGACCGCAACGGGGGCCCGGCCCCGAGCAGACCGGCGACTGCCCCCTCACCAGAGCCGGTCTCGCCTGCTTCGCTCCCAGCCAGGGACGCCATTAGACTGGCGGAGTCTACACGTAAACTGAAGCTCTAGTAGGGAAATAGCCGTCTTTCCCCATCAATACAAACATCTTAACTACACCATCATACAAAGTCCGGTCACTCCAGTTCCGGAGACGGCAGAATAACCGACGCTTATCCGGTGTTGCCGTTTCACTCGGGCCCTTTTGGCTCACGCGTCACGTGACATATGTTTTTGTATGAGCGATCACGTGGGACGCAAGCACGCTAGTGCACGTTTTACACGATGCTGGATTTAATTGCGCTTTTGGTGCACGGTTTGTAGTGCCAAAGTTTTAAATGCCGAAATACAGAGCTTATAACTTTAAGAATGTGAAATCCAGGCACTTGTTTTCTCTAAGAAGTGCAACCAAAAACCTCTAAGTAATAACTTATTTATTTAGAACAAACATTAAACGCACCATGGCGCAGCGATTATATTGTATGAAATTTCAGTTGCTGTAACCTACAGTGATTGGGTTTGCCGAAGACATTTCGAAAAACATCTTGTGTGTTAATCTGATATACCGATGAAAACATTAAATATTGCGTTTACACCAAATATATGCATTATATACAAGAGACTTTATGAGACAAGGTAATGTGAATAAATTATAATTATAGTATAAATACTTTCACTCGAATTTGTACCAAGTGCACCTGTCGTCTACATCTACCAGCCAGTCTGCTGAATCTTAGGCTACTGTTTTCTGAATCCCTTCAATATTGGGTAGATATTTTCAAACGCTTCGTAGATTTCAGAACGTTCTTTAGCCCCTGCAATGAAAAACAAAAATACAAATGAATATAAATTAATCATGGAGTAGGTCTACATAGGCGCATTTTGAACATTATCAATGTATCCTACTTGCATAATGTTACATTTATATTACATTATGTTAACAGAATTTGTCATAGGTCTGTTTTACTTCCGGCTTTGTAAGCTTACCTGTTAGCACCACTTTGCCTGATACGAAAATGAGTAGGACAATGCGGGGTTTCACCATGCGATATATCAGGCCGGGAAACAGCTCGGGTTCATAACTGGCGACAGGAATGCACGGGCCACGTAAGACAAGTAACGTCTGTCTGCCACCATACCAGTCTGCACTGGAGACCATTTCTGTCGTAGGTCTTACTAGAATTGGCTCCTAACAGGAAAATACATTAATTCAAACCCTGGATTTAATGTCTTTCGCACTTCACAAATGAGCCATTTAAAGGGTTTCTATTTGCACCTGTGATCATATAAATAGGAGCCATTACAGAGGGTAGCTAACAAGGCATTTATTGGCTTTGTTCACAGCTCAGAAAACTTAGCATCTGGACCTTGGGCCAATAGTAAGGCTGCAGGTCCATTTTATGGAAATACGTTTCTCTCCATGCAACTAAGAGACTACAGATCCCATTTGACAAATACAAATATTTGATTTTTACTGCATTCTCAAAACTCCTGATTAAATCATTATCTGAAGCCATTCCAGATGAACTGTAAGGATCACAGGTTTATCAGTAAGACCCGAAAGTCGAGCTTACCTGCTAAACTGCTGGTGGGTCAGGACTAAGCCTTCAAGGCGAATGGGGAAGCAGACGTCGCAGCTGCCTACCATGTTCTGAATCTTGAAGTCCAAGAACTTGGCAGGGAAGCCCAGCTTCTGCACAACACGGGCATATTTTCGGGCAGCCAGGCGGGATTGCTCCTCGCTGATGGGGTTAGGGTTAGGAACACACAACATACCGGCACATCTCATTTTCCAGGTCTTTTTTTTTTTTTTACTTAATTTGGAATATCCATTTAATCTCATCTGATATTCAAACCTGTATATTTTCAGCCACCTGCTTCTTTTTGGTTTATGGACTCAAGTGGAGAGGGCATCACTACTGAACCCAGCAGTTTAACCAACTTGGCAGAATACAAGCCTGTTTATGTTCTCATTCTCTGACCCTTCTCGTCACCAGAGGTGGATATTTCAGGTCCAGAAAGTAAAAATCCAGACCAAGATTTTGTTTTAACCAATCAGGTGAAAACTGTGACTGTGACTCTTTATGCTCAACTAGTCAGTTGAAATAAAGTCTTGGTCTGGATTTTTAAAAACTTTCTAGACCTGAACTATTCACCTCAGCTCATTGCTAACGTCATGGATCAAACACTATACAAGATGTCTTTTATATTGTAATACAATTGGCAAATAAACCTGATTCCGATTCAGGTTTAACCAGAGTGCCACCAAAACATTTTATAATTGGGCTTGACCAGCAGAATCCACACTAGTCTAGGATCATCAATAGAATATGCAGTAATCTAATGATGGAGTGTGATATAAACTGCTACTCTCCACAAATGTTGGCGCCTCACCTCTTGGCGCCTGTACAAACCATCTTTCCTGAACTGAAGATGAGTGCTGTTGTCCTGGGCTCCCGGATTCTCATGATAACAGCAGCGAAGCGCTGGATACATTGAAAAACAAGTAGCTGTCACACTGTCAGTTAGTTTACAGGCTGTCTGTATCAGCGGCAATCAAAATTCAAACATTGAAACCTGTCCTTTATGAACTACTTTATTCAAAGGATAAAAGATACTTCAATTATTTTTGCAACACCATGAGAAGGAGAATGATTACTTCATGTGAAAATGTTTTTGGGCCTGACTGTGTACAGAGTGTATCAAATCCATTATATAAATGACCATGTAAAGTCTAAAAAATTTGCACACATTAATTGTATCATCACATTAACATGAAATTGAGCACTCATTCTTCACGTGTGTTTGAAGGCAATATAAATTATAAACTCAAATCACTGTTTGTACCACTTTAAATTGCCGCACCTTTAAGTGTTTCAATTGTGCACTTCAATCGCCATACATTAGGAGCCACCCATTTTCAGAGAAACATAATGTATTAATGTACTGTATGTACCATTCATGGGTTCTCCCACAAGACTATTGGGAATCTAACCCTTGTGTCCAGGTGTTGCTCTAAAATTCAGAAGCTACCAGGATCGTCTACCTTTGGATTGTACTCAGCATTGCGAGCTTGTAGGGCGATAGATTTCAGATCCAGAGGACAGGCCAGATTCACTGTGGACACTATGTTCCTGCACATGAGCAAGGAAATTACGATTTACAAATGGTAAGACCAGTTATTAAACATTGAAAACATTCACCATCAAGATCGCTTATTAGCATGAAGGAGAGCGGCTTGAAAGTTTTAAAGAACTCACTGCAGTTGCGGAACTATCCCTGAACTCTCAGATACAGGGGTCATAGGGGTCATAGGTGTCATCGGTGTCATGGGAAGGGGGCAAAATGGGGAGTTTCCCGGTAGGGCCTTGTCTTTGTTGAAAGCATCTGGTTCTCCAGGTGGGTAGGCCTCAGAGATGCCAGAGTCTTGTGTGTCATCGGCATTGTTGCCTGCTTGTGGTTCGTCTGGAGCACTGAGCTCATCTGGCAGGAAACTCAAGTCCAAGTCATCAGAGGAATCTTTGTTCTGGCCATTCACTGAGGACAGGAAAGCTGAGTCCTGGAGCAGAGGGGTGGACTGCAGGCCAATGTTCCCCTCAAAACCCAAGTAGTCAGATGAGGTCTGGAAAGATCATAAATTCAATACATAATTTCTCAAAAATGTTTGCCCATACATAACATGGACCTGTAAATTAATTTAATGCATCACATTTGGATAATAAGTATAATAAAAGCCTAGAAATACTAATCTCAGCTTTACAACACATGACTACCAATACCGCTGCAACAACAATGTACAAATGTTAGGCGACAGAAGGCAGCAATCTGGGGCAATAGGACTGTGTCAGTGTAGATATTACTGCGTATGAGTAGTAGTCTGAACACATCTGCAGTACAGAATATCGCTTTTGATAGTGCAGACGTAAAAGACCCCCGACAACGACATGTTCCTGGCAGGTCATTATTATAGATATAAAGCGAATTCAAAAATATATTGGAGAAATATATTTTTAAATCGTGAAAATACATTTTAAAAACATTATTGAAAACAAGTCTACATACTGAACGACTAAGTTTGATTGAACGATCACAAAAATACTTACACCAGCAATGGACTGATCAAAATAACTCTCCAAAGCAGAGTCGTCATCCATCTCGAAATTTTGGAGCATATGATAATTGCTATTCCAAATGTTTCTAAAAATACGTTATTACTGGCGTTTAGGGGTCATGTTTCGATAATATTGTTATTTGCTAAAGAAGTGTTTGCGTTATCAATAACAAACTAAAAGAGTTTGCCATAGTTGTCATTGGCAGGAAAATAACTTTATAATTAGTAACATGTGCGACTTGCTGTCCCACCCCCCAGCGCAATTATCATAGAGCCAATCTAGCTAAAATCGACAAACTCTCGTAACAACACATAATAATGTTCTCAAATTTAAATATTCTGAGGAATAGAGTGATTCTTTCTATCGTCTTGTTTATTTATATCACTCTTAAAGGTGATGGCCACAGCATTATTATTTAGAAGTTGCAGTCTCCAGCCAGAAGGGGGCGATCAGTCATACTTGAAGAGGCAGATTTAAAAGTCTCTGCTCTGTCAATGACTGATTTTGAATCTGCATCCTTCCGCAAATTTCCAGTACGAAATATACAATTTGAAACAGTAAAACTGACCGCAGGTCAGTTCTATTTCGTCCTGCATGTTCCGCTTGTTTAGTAGAGGACCTCGTATGGCGTTGCGGGAATATTTGTGAACTATTTTAGTACAGTAGGGTAGAGTAAGAAATGTGTAGGTGTAATGCATCTTATTACAAACCTAAAATCCATTAGATATGGCGAATAGTTTGGTAAAGGAATGTCTAAGAAATTTTGTAAAGGAGGCTCGTGGTAAGCAGACTTTTAACTTTATATTACTGTTACGTTTGGTGTGCATTCAATACGATTACACATTTCATACAATGTCATACAATGTTAGCCGTGCCTATAACTTGAATGACATATTATACATGGCGTGTCTTATATAAATCATGTAATAGATTATACCTACTCTATGAACAAAATCATTGAACGGGGCGTGAATCCATGTACTATCAGGTGAAACACACATGGAAGGAACATGACTGTTTCTTAAATACCATGTTTGGGTTTTTGATGTTAAGACCTCTGCACTTTTCCCTCAGAGCTTTATATGAACGAAGTGCCGTACTTGGAACATCCCATTCCCCCGCTGGATTTTTATCGGGAATGGATTAGTCCAAACAAACCCTGTATTATACGCAACGCCTTGAACCACTGGCCTGCCCTTCAAAAGTGGGGGTTTTCTTACCTCAGGTAATGCAAATTAGACCATGTTACTGTGTCACTATGATATGTCAGCAATAAGCAATTAACACATGCATGTATGAAGTATACATACACAGACAGATCATTACACAGATACATACATGAATCAGTGTGGAATATCTCACTTAGTAACCTTATCTTAATGCTTCTCCAATTCTCCAAGCTGCCCTGCTATTTAGATACTAACATTACTACCCCATATCAGATGGTTCTGCGTATTTTTTAAATACCAGTTTTATCTTGCATCTGAATATAGCGCTTTAGTATAATTATATTTCTTGGGTCTGCTGCAGCTGGCAGTATTCTGCTTGACGAAGACATAAGAGTCACTAAATTGTCAATAGAATGTAAATGCATGTGTGAGTAGGGCTGCACGTTATATTGTTTCAGCATTATCACTGGGATGTGCAATAATCACATTGCATTTGCTAGCTCTTCTTTATGTCTGAACACCACCATCTTATTTGACAGACACTTTTGGTAGATAATGGAGTATGGAATAGTCTTCCTGCTAGTGTAGCGGAAGCTAAAACCCTGAGTTTCTTTAAATCAGAGCTAGATAAGATTTTAACAACTCTGAGCTATTGTTTAGGTTCTGCCCAAACGAGCTTGATAGGCCGAATGGCCTCTCATTTGTAAATTTCTTATTCTCATAAGTTCTATCTGGCTATAGTTTTTTTTGGGGAAAATTCCATCTCTTTTTTTGTTTTATAAATTTTGCAGTATTATTTGCAGAATTTTCACATTTTTCGTGATGTAATACAATGACTGTGTGTTCCACATGCTTTGTGTTTGCTGGGATTAGCTCCAGACTCCTATCAACGTGAGTGAATAAGCGATTATGGAATATGCTAAAGGGAAGTTCTGCTGCTGTTGTAAATATCAGTATAAACAACTAAGTACTGGTAGCAAATTTTTGCCATATTTTGGTTTGACCAGTGGCCTGTACTACAAAGTGGAGTTATTGGCTTATCAGGGTAACGTGTCGGATTTAAGGTACCACAGTTTAAATGGACTTTATTTTCATTCACTTCCATTTCGTGCAGACTACTTTAAATCTGACAAGTTACCCCAGGGGTCTCCAACTCTGGTCCTGAAGGGCTACTGTCCAGTAGGTTTTCTATCCAACCTGGCTTCTGATGAGCCACACCTGCTCCTGGTATTTACCTGAGAACTAGTGTGGCTCATCAGAAGCCAGGTAGGA
>JAODUD010000026.1:4366863-4396297 GCA_026784285.1 Stomatorhinus walkeri | reverse complement strand
CGTGTTTTTACCTTGTTTATCCACAAGATCTCCTCATGTAAAAGATGTTGTAGCTGCTCTTCTTCACCGTGACTTCAGTGCATATTGCACTGAGGAATACCAAACCGCAGTATAGCAAAACAGTATTATGTGGGCTGCTCCGCTAATCGAATTTAAGAAACAAAGTTTATACAGATCACAAATATTTTGGTACCACAAAACACCTCATTAATATTTAAGCCATACTACTAATCTCATTACCCAATTATGGGCGTAAATAAATGTCCGTATAGCACCGAAAAGCTGGCGTCCGGCCAAATCCTTCATCTGTAATCTGAAGCCCTAGTGATTATTGCACATGCTCAATAGAATATTGATATGATATCGCCCAGCCCTAATAGTACTTTGTCTTTACATTAAACAAGGAGCTTCCAGATTCTCCCAGGGTTAGAGGGAAATGGACTTACCCTGCTGGGTATGCAACAAGCCCAGAGCAAGGATCGCAGGCCAGTGCGCGGTTACCCGAGGCTGTGACGCCGAGCACCTTCTCCAGAGTAACCTGCAAAAGATGCAAATGATTAAGGTCCCACTCAAGGGCAACACGATAACTGGGGTAAGAACTTAACATATCCTAACCCTAACCCTAACCCTAACATATCATCCAGGAGTCAGACACTTCAGCGACTCTGAATACTACTTTGTGCTTCCTGAAAAAACAAACATACTCAGCGGCTATAGGAAATCTCAGTATACACACACTCTACAAGACAGGGTGTGTGGTCAAGAACCAAGGAACCCATTCAAAGTACAAAAAGAAAAGGTCAATAATGATGTGCCTACAAAGTCCCCTGCCTGCGCAAAAACCCTCACTGTTGCCAGAGATACATACAGTAAGCTCCAGCAAGACAAGGACACCCTAAAAACAGGAAGGACACAGAGACAGGCATCTGAGGGTAAGGACGATGCAGAAACCATGTTTTTCCATAACCTAAGAGCAAAATTAACTGTGGTGCACAACAGCACTGCTGTACTGGGTAGAAACTCTCACAAATCTGTCCTTGCAGCTCTCAGCTGAGCTCTCCCTCTCATTTAATTCCAATGCCTGACCTGACCGAATCACCTCGAAGGAAAGCCTCGTTTAAATCATGGGTTTTCTGTCGCCCTGTAAGACGCTCCCTTCCTGCAAGGGTCAGGAGGCAACATTACCAGCCAAGATTTTCACAGAGCAATGCGGCTAATGGAACAACAAAAAAGGGCAACTAAATAAGGTGAAATTAAAGTCAAAGGACAGCAATGATTATTACATAATGTTGAGAGAAAAGTTAAAATTCCAGACAACCAAAATAAGAAAATTCTCTGACTCAATTTTGTAAGGAATCAGTAAATACATCATTAAAACAAAGGCAGGCCTGCAAGTCAGCTATTATTGGAGAGATTCTTGTGAACAGCTGCGCCGGTAGGCTGAGGTGCTTACAGCAGGTCTCCTGGGCTTCATTAGACCATCTCTGCAGCATTTTCCAGTCCATAGCCTCACATCACCCCGTGAAACACGGCAGACAGACACCTCGAGCTCCATGCAAGCCTCACAGATACCGCCTTCTCTGCAGCAGCAGGCCGAGACAACTCTGGGAACGCGACGGGCATTCTGCACAGACGCCCCTCAGGGGCGGCACCCAAAATGCATAGAAGGCTTCATACACACTACAAAAATCAGAGTACTGCCACATGTCGCTTTTAACCTTCGCATCACACCTCTTCGCAGCTGCACATATAGCGCATCCAGCCTGCCGTTTCGCAACACCGAAGAGGTCCGTTTATTTTCCAACAGCTTCAATAAAGATTTCGCTCCATTTTTTCCAGACTTTGGCAACAGCCTTCCAATGAATGCCCCAAAACAGAGGGCATCTGCCATTTGATTTCAGGCAATTGCCTTTTTTAAAAAAAAAAAAACACACTACAGGTTAATGCCACCAGTGAGGGACATCACCCATCACCGACTGCAACTTCTGAGGGATCCCAGTTTCATATCCAAGAACAGGCTCTTTATATATACCAGTGTGACCTACTTGAGCATTGAAATTACATCCATAAAAAGTTAAGAATAAACCAGAAAAATCTGCATTTGACAAAACTGTCTAAACAACTGACGGTAAGCATTTAAGCCGGCCACAGCAGAGACGTGTCACTCCCAGCAGCTGTAGTCCTGCTTCAAATCCCTTATGTGACTTTTAGCTGCACAGTAAATGAAAGGATCCCCGCAACCTGCAGAATTTCATCCCGAAACCCTTCCAGGTGCCAGCAGGCCTGCATGACCCAGCGCACTTTTCAAACACCCAGGACTCTCTGCCAGTCTCCGTAAAGCCTAACTCAGTGACTTCAGGGTCTAAAGCATCTGCCAGTTACTTGTAAACTACAGTTCAGTTAAAATTAAAGAGCAATTGTATAGTTAAAGAACTCTACAGGAGATTTTAAAAAACCGCATTTAACAGTGAAGCTAGTTTGAGTAGTTAATCTTTGCCACATCTTGCTTGGTAATTAACAGCCATGAATACAACAGGAAGTGACATCACAGAAGTACTGAAACAAGGCGGAGGCTGCAGTGAAATGGGATCACACGCATTTGTAGGCAAGGGCTCTAAACTTAATGTCATTTAGAGTATTGTTTTGTTTACATTTATTAGACTACAACATTTGTTTAAAGTTAAAGTTAAAAGGAGTTTTCTGCCTGGATTTTAAAGGGGCACACTCCGACAGCTCTGATCAGCTGCAGTACTAAGGCCACGTGGGACTAACACTGAAACACGAGCCTGAAATTTAAAAAAATAATAAGAAATCCCACAAGTGGGACAAAAAGCAAATCTCCCCTTTGGCTCTCTCAACACACAGGGAGGACCCTCTTTGCTCAAGTTATCCATGAGCAGTGAGTTTTCTCCGCATCTATCATCTAATCCCTGTTCCTACTGATGAGGAACGGTAATTGTCACAGGCAAGAATAAAATTAAAACTGAATGGCCTCTCAACTATAGGCAAAATCTAAAAACCTGAGCGAACAACATGTCAAAATGACTAAACGAAGCTCAATACATTTTAACAGAACACAAAGGCTAACAGAAAAGACATTTAACAGCCAATTTTTAAAACATTCACGACAGCTAAGAAAATATTGCAATTAAAAACATTAACATGGATTTGAAGGTTTAGGGGATCATCCCTGGAATTGAGCACAATTTTCACATTTTATAAAAGCAGGGGGTGTTGTAGGACTTCCTCATATAATGTATATGGGGGCATATAGAAACCACAGCCAATGGCAGGGGCTTAGTATGAAGGAAACCACATAAACTGTGGAGGTTAAGCTGGATCAGAATTTCAAAAAGCACGTTCCGCAAAAACTCTGATATTCAATTTAAAGCTGATGTAAAATGACTGACAACCCCCAAACGACCCTGTAATAACCTTATGTGTCAACAGCGTTAGGAGAGTTAGGGAGCCATCCTTATGGCAATATTTTCCAGTAGAAATCATCCTGCATGACAGCTTCGACGCCACATCTGGAGAGCAGCTGCATCACTGACGGATCAATGAACTAAAGTTATTGGGGGGAAATAAACCCTACTGAAGAAAAGGATCACACAAGACTTCGTGAGCCGTTAAATTACACCGCGAGAGGCTAAAGTCCACATTACACGTAAACAAGCGGACCAAGCCTTATGTATAATAACGTATAGACAAAATCACCTTAACTGAAGCGTACATAAATATCCCATAAATCTTATTAAAATACACACATACATAGTCATCCTACAAATCACTGAATGCCATATGACCTAAACAGAGGTTTCAAAAATAGATAATTGAACGCTTATTAGACGGGTAACCATGAAAAATCTTCGCTACAAATTCCGTTTACGTCGCACTTTCACGGAGGCGCCGGCGACACGATGATGGTAGTGGGGCAGAAGCTAAAGCTCCGTTTCGGTGATGTCAGGCAAAAGGAACAAAAAATGTATTTCTTACAGCAAAATCAGGCTCCATCTTTTATTTCCCAATATTATTATCTAGGTATATGTCATTCATGAAATGTTGAATATACCGATTATACTATATATGACTACGTACATCAGGCACGTGCCCTGGAGATAAGGTAAAACATATGACTTGCTTATTTTAAAAAGCAACTGCGTTTGTACTAAATTGGAGCTAGAGATAGTATTATAGTTCACCACTGTAAAATATGCAACATTATTCTGCCGGATAACGACATGGTTATTTAAAACACGGAGCGGGTTTTAAATGGACCAGAACCACCCAAAGACACCCAAACAAGGCATTCTCATATAGAAAAATAAAATACAGATGCACAAATTATAAGCATGCGGGCAAACTGATCCTACATGCACAACTTACCGCATTGGTACAAGTGGTCTAGTTAAGGTGATATTATCAAGTAACAGTCAACAGCTGGCGTGCATGCCTACCCGTATTTGCAATTGACATATCCCGATAATTAAACGCGACCTCGCTTTCCATATTCATTCCCATTTAAAAAGTGAATTACGTACCTTATTCGCTAGGTTTTCTTTGTTGTTCCCTGGTTTATTCCTCCTCAGCTTGATAGAAGGAGAGCGGAGTAGGTTTTTAATCCTACTCTTTATCGTGGACCCGTCTACCGACATCTCGGACCAATGTCAATCCTTAAAACCAGTGTATACTAACCGACAAGCATAAAACAATAAACGCTACTGCTAAGTTAAGCTTCCCCGTATCGCTGCGGCTGTAAAAATGTAGCGATCGGCTCCTTAAAAGCGGCCGAAATGCTGGCGGCCGCATAAACGCCGCATGTTAAGTGCGAGAGATGGCGAAACGCATAGCACCGGGTTATTAAGCGCTTCGCCTGCACTCCTCATCGCGCAGGGGGGGGAGCCTTTCTGTGCTTATCCGGCTTCGCGGGAGGGGACGTGGCGACTGGCTGTGTCCGCACCGGATCGAGCGCCCGGATCGCCCTGCGCCGTCGCGGCTCCTTCCGTGTGCCGTCCGCCGCTTTATAGCCGTTGCTCCTCCGGCTTGCCAGCTATTCGCCTACGCCGACTGTGGTTAATATCGTCAGAAAAAAAAATATCCCACTACCTGGCTTCTTTTTAACTGCAGTCTATTTTGCTTTGCTAGTAAATGGGGAAAATGCAGTGGCAGGGATGGATGTACACATATATAAATGAATTTCCATTTTAAAAGCGAGTCGGATGAGCGGCGACGAGTATGTATATTGTGTCTTGGTTGTATCTTTGTGGATATTGGGCTGAAGGGATAACTTGCCATTGTTTTTTATTCTTAAACTGGCTTGATATCAGCTGAAGACGATCCAAACGCCACAACGGAATATGCTGAGGTCGTATCAGTTAGCTTGTAAAGAGGATATGTGTAATTAAAATGAGCCATTGGTGCACTGATTATTTTAAACCTCTCCGTTGCGACAGCTCCACTGATTAAATGCGATTATCTACAGATTGATACAAGATGGGTAATAACATTTTGTAAAGCCTGCGCCGAGGTTGTTTTGGCGTGTTTTGTGTTATTCCAAACCTTTGTTACAGACAGCTCGTGTTTTCTTTGGTCTGAGGGAGGGGCCAGTAACTTCTCTAGTTCACTATCTACATGCCAATACGCATGTTCTCATTCATTGGACCGTAAGCAACAGTTTTCATACTAAATACAGTTTTCTTGTTGCTGCCCCAGGGGCAGGATAGGCTCTTTAAACTCGAGTTAACGTGTCCTGTTTCGACCCCAGCCCCCAGTCTCACCACTTTCTATGGCAACCAGAAAGGCTCAAAAATGCTCCATCAAAGGTAAAAGTCCTTCGCAGCTTAGAAGCTCGCCGACGTCGCCATCTAGAGGCGGCCAAGCGGCGGTTCGCCCCGGTTTTTTCTGACAACGCATAATTTTTTTATCGTTCGACTTGTCCACATATACACAGGTATTTTTCTAAAACGGTGGTTTTAAAAAATCCCCGTCCAAACGAACATTGTCTTCTAAAACATTTCCGTCCACATGAAATCGCTAAAATGCCAAAACATCTGGCGGCATAACTCTAACCGTACTGCCACATTAGCCAATAAGAAGTCTATTTGCTAGTCCTGTTAGGCTGAAAACCATGGCGCACATTCCGACGCCTGTGTTGATCAATATAATGCGAGAGTGACCCAACATTTATCTGTACACGTGTAAGAAGTCCTGTCAGCAAGTTTAGCACATGCACTATTTCGGCTAAGTCCGCCATTGCTCAAACTCGCCTAATGTATACAGCAAACGGCGCACGTTCTGACGTTTAACGAAGTGGACAACGGCGCACAATATGACGTTTCGAGGCAAAAAACGTCTGTTTTCCTTGTCTACATGTCGACGCTGAAGACGGAGTTTCTTAAAATCTTCACCCTGGATGGAGTTTTGCAAAAGCTTTGTTTTCAGTGACCTAAGACGCCGTTTACGTTTTAAAAATACCCGTGTACGCGTGGACAAGGCATCAGAGGTAGATGTTTTGTTCATTGACCTACTTTCATAATTCATAGATTTCTTACGTGTAATTTTTGTGTAATAAATCTTAAGAATCCATCCTAGGCAGGGTAGTGCTAGACCAGTTGCGTTTGGTGGGTAGGGCACTAGGCTGAAGTATATCTTGGACAGGATGCCACAAATAATCATGCTTTTAGTGATTAAGAGACACCAGTTTGCCCAGTGACGTGTCTTTGGACCACAGGAGGAGCTAAAGCTACACGGGGAGAACATACATACTCCATAGACATTTTTCATTAGCTACATTAAAAAATACAAGTACAGCAGCACTCTGAACTGCACCTCAGGCAGCAAGAATTTTATTGTCACAAACTCACCTCATACCCATTAAGCACAAAAATTCTAGTGTTTTCCCCTTCTTTTAATGCCACACACAATTGCTGAAGCTTGCGCTTACTCTGTTGAGAATTATGAGGGATGGGATCATGTTCTACATGGAAGGACATTAATTTTGTATTTCATACAGAGCTCAACAAATCCAAATCAGGAAATCCAGTGCAGTTTGTCTCTCTTAAATCAACTTGAAGTTGGACCAAAGTGACAGGCCCCACCTGGGGTACCACCTTGAATCTCTTCCCCTCCTGCAGCCATTCCAGGACGCTGAGCCCCACTGTGCAGGGTAGACCAGAGGGTCCAGGCGAGTACTGGAGGTACACAGCAGCAGGAATCCAGTGGAAGCCAGGAACTTGTCAGTATTACCAGTGCAGAAAAACATGGTGCTATGAAGCTGACGGTGTTATGCAGGATAGAGACACACGGCCCACATCAGTAAACACGTGGTACACAGTCCAAGTTTGAACTGCTGGCCAGTTAGCACCTTGATGGTATCGACCCTCCACGGCAGGGAGGGCTGTAGACAAGGCCACTAGCTGAGGGGTCTCCAAGGGTGACCAGCAGTAACAAGAAATGGTAAAAAGGCAAAATGTATTTTAAACATTTCTCCATGTGGTGATGCAGTCCTGCATAATGTGCTCTATCCAGTTCTGCAAAAATGGAATAAATGAATTAGCAGCACTTTAAAGTTTGTTAAATGGCTTCAGTAGCTTCGGCACATCTGTTCATTTGGGCAGAACAGTGTTCTTTGCTGATTAAACTAACTTTCTGTACACTGGTGGGGTAATTCACACATCTAACCTGGATAATTTAGAAAATTAAAGGTTTGTTGTTATTGCCGTTGGTTTACTCTCACTGTCCTTATTGACATGATGCAACAGGACTCAGTTCTAAGGTGCTAAAACATCTTTTTTTGGTTAAAACACTACACCCATTTAACTGTCTTAAGCAACTTAACTGCACATCATATGCTATTTTAAAATACACGTGGCTTAAGGACAATGGCAAGCATAAATTCCAAAAGCATTGTTTTTCCATATACTGATACCTTGCTTTTCAAGTCTGTAGCAAGGAAATCATGTTCACGCAAGCACCAAACGAAGAACCTTAATTTAAGACAATTGTCACCAGAACTAGCTACATCCGTCTGCTTTAAGCTGGCAATGCTGTAGAGCCATTTACTACCCACCATTCCTAAGCTGAGCCTTAAAAGGCCATGACGCTACTTCCTTACTCACCAAATACCACTATGAAGTGTGACAATGGCTTCTTAATAAATGCAAGTTAAAATGAGAAAATGCCCATTGAAATCTACGAGATAGCTGTGTGAAAGACAGAACCCCACACAGATACATAGAGTTTTATTTTATTTCAAGACCACATTGCCTTTCCTTCTAACCATTATTTGATCTTGGCTAGTAGATATAAAAATATTGTAACTTTTCATACAAAAACCTGGAAGAGAAAACACCCTTGTTTTTCCAAGACCTGGCTAATGATAAAAAAAAAAGTATTAACATTGGTCTCACAAAATACAAGAGTATGCATTTCTTGAATTAAAAAAAAAAAAAAAAAAAAAAAAAAAAAAGAATTGATACACAAAGAAAAAGATGGCTTTTAATTCTACTCAGACCATGCTAGACCTTCTCGTTGCACACTTTGCATGATAGCTTATGGTTAATTTTATAGATATACATTTTACATATTCACCTCTTTACAGATAAAATTATACATATTTGCTAGCTTTTTAATTGCAGTGATGCAACCAGATTCCATGTAATGGACAGAAACTTAAAAATCCATGAAATTATGCTGCCTGAAACTGATAAAAATAAAGCAAGTCAGGCACACATGGGTTCAGCTTTGTATTAATTGTTCTTTGAGAAAGTAAGTCAGCCTTACCAGAGCAGTATAATGGCTGTTCATCAAAATGTGTCTAAACCAGATTTCAATTAAACTCAGTCAGCTTCCACTCCCATAATTCTTGTCCTTCCTGTCTTACCCAGCCTAAAGTCCAAAGAGCAGAAGTAAGGACACGCATTTTCAGAGGTGGATCGTTCAGGTCTAGGACGTAAAAATCTGGACCAATATTTTACTTCAACCAGCAGAGTACTCTATATACTCAACTGCTTGGTTGAAAAAAATTGGTCTGGATTTTTACCTTCTGGACCTGAACAATCGACTTCGGCATATTTTGCTGGGAAATTAAAAATACAAATACACACAATCTAAAATGTGTGGCTGATAATGGTAAAAAATAAAAATAATGACATCATAGATTTGAAAGATTTCGGAATTCCATTCCAATTCCCAACTGACCAGTTCAACAGCATACCAGCTCCTTGAGTGCAACCACCATACAATCCATCTAAACAAAGATATATCTAGAGCCAGCCTGTCAAGTTTAAGGTGTTCTTAGACAAACCATATTAGCATCAATTTCCTTCTCTCTTCCACGTTGTGCATGACATTCTACAATCATAATCTTTTATGCAACGTTTCAATTTTATTTACTGTTTTCAGGAAATCTTGTTCATTTTTTTGAGCAAGACTAGAATGTATGAAAACATTTCTCTAGGATATGAAACAGGGTGTCAAGTCTCCTTAATTCATAAACATACAATGGGGAAAATGGTTTTGAATGGTACACTTAACTAGAAATGCTACTGTTAAATTATTCAGTGTTACTAGTGCACACGTGGGCTGACTAGTATGAACTTAGTTAATTGTTACTATGAGGTTCACACACTGAACACTTAAGTGTTTGACGTCACCCTCAGAGTCCGACCTATGCAGCTCACAGAAAGGTCATATGTATACGTAATTTATTAGCAAAACGAAGCAATTTTGCAAATTGGCATTTTGTCCTTAACAACACTTATACTCAGTACCATAAAACACAGTCTGTGACAACAAAGCCATGTTCTTTAGGTTCTGCTGCTTTTCCATACTCCCAAATCATCTCCAGAACAGAGGACACCAGCAAACACCATCCTTTACACATGATCATACATTCTTCCAAGAATGTTATAGGTCAAACAACAGTTTCAAATGAAACACAGGATTAATTCCCATCTCATCCCCTTGTGCAAAAAAAAAAAAAAAGCCAACTTTACTGACAAAGCAGGAAGGAGACATTTTTCAGTTTCCCCCCATTACTGCAGAGGAGGGGGGGGCACATTCTCATTTGGATTTGTTAGGCACATTGGGTAAAAGTTCGTGGGAGAGGGAAGGAGGAAACGTAAAAACAAAACACACACAGATCTCAAGCCCTAGATCAAACAAACATTCAAAAATCTGAATAGTTCTCCCTGATTGGTTTGGTGATTCGCAAGGAAGACTATCAGGTGGTGTTCTGAGTGTTATCTTTATGCTGATTCAGAGGGTCGGGGGGGGGTCCTGACCCCCATGTCCATGTCCTGATTTGGATTGCTCATCTTTCGTCCCAATGGGGCAAGCCTTGGCATGGGCCTCCAGGAGACCTCGCTTTCGTTCTCACCACCTTTGGACTTAGAGTCTGCAGACACTGCAGCATTTCCAGCTTTCATTTGCAGGAGGGGGGGTGGAGTCAGGGCCCCCCCTTTAACAGAGCTGGGAGGGCTCTTTTGTCGAAGGCCATTGGCCACAGTTGCATCGCGTTTATGTTCAGGTTGATTTCTCGATCCAAAAGATACTTTGACCAAATCATCTGCTCCTGCTCGAGGTACTTTCTCCTCTGACTGATCCTCCATCGATCCCAGCAGGTCCTCATCCAGCTGGAGGAAGAGTGGGCTAAGGGAACGCTCATCATCGCCTTCATGTCCCTTCCCATGATCCACCGGTTCAGGGTTGACAGTCTCCCCTCTTTGCAGGGCATGCCTGACCTTCTGTGTTTGGGACTGTGTGCCCTCAGAGTCCTCACTGTTCGTTTGCTGGTTGAGGAAAGCAATCTCATTCAGCAGTGATGTCAGCCTCTCATCTTCAGGATCATCATCTGTGTCATCATCGTCCTCTTCGTCTTGGTTGATGGTACCTATGCCATTAACCGTAGGTTCCTCTGTGGGAACCCTCGGTCTGTCACAAGAAAGCTGGTCTCCGATCACTTCTCCATCTTCTAAGCCCCGTTTTTCTTGGGTGGCTCCCTCCAGATCTCCTCCTGATTCAGGACCAGGCCCCGGACAGGAGGCAAGGTGTGGGGTGGACTTGGATGAATTCTGATCACTTTGCTCTGATCTTTGTGGAGAGGGCAGAACTGACTTGATATTTATGATTTTAGTGATGGCTAAATTTTTCGGTGCTGCAACTGAAAAAGGGCAATGCAAATGTTCTTAAGAGAGCAAGGCCCGACAAAATCACTGGAAGACTGCTAAATGTCTTCATGGTAAATTTAGCAAAACATTATAAAGTAATTCTACCTTCCGAGTTGTTTTTTTTGCTTGTAGGTTGACTTGACAATGAAACAGAACCATCAGGAAGTGGGCTCTTGACCTGAATCGGAAGCGACACTCCTGGGACATTAATTGTCACTGAAGCCACACCTAAAATGGACAGAAAAACAGTACAGTCAATTTTCTTATCAATCCTATTCGGCTCAATCCTATTTCGGCACACAAAACATCAGGTCCATACTACAATACTATCACCTACATTCCAGTCAGTTGAAAAGTAGTCCTTGAGGAAATTTCTAATTGGTTGCTATAATGAATTAGGAAACACCAATTTCCTAATATTTGCAGTTTATTGCGGGATATTTTCAGTGGTGCCAGATAGGGGCTGTTTATCAATATGCGTACTTGACCTAAGTGGACCTTAACCTACAGGAATCAGATACCTATTTAAAGATTTCGAACAAAGAGCAGACCTCAGAAACGGCAGTGCTCAAGCCCCAGGAGAAGGTGGTGAAAAGTGTCAGCCCAGACCATGTCGGAGCTTACCAGGGACAGGGGAAAGCACCACTCCACTGCCGGTTATCTTATTTGGCGGTAGGAGAGTCGTGATGGGCTCCAGTGGACTCTCGACAGTTAGAATTTGCTGGTTTGACACCACAGAATTGAGTCCTGAGACAAGAGACCCATCATTCGCAGACACCGATGCGGTGGGCAGCACTGAAAGTAGAGAGAATGCGTGTTGATACAGCTCACCTCAATACACAAGTCATAAACTCCAACAATCATTACAAATTTACTCTTTGTCATTGGCGAATGCTACCAAATTACAAGACTGTGTTCCTTCACTGCTTACTTTCTAATGTCTAATCCAATTTTTATGGTACTGAATGCAGTTTTTACTCTTCCCCTTCTCTCTGGGTTGTTGCTATACTTCCTGGCTCAGCCCTGTCAAGGGCACTACGACTAGCCAGTCATCAAAAATGAGGTAAGGCAGTATTAGAGTACATAGTACTACACATAGTACAGTATTACTATTATTTACACAAGCAATCCTTGCTTAGCTAATGCTTCACACAAAAAGTGCAACATTTCTAGCCACTGCTATATTTACTTAATGGGAGTACAACTTATCCAGAAATGTGAACGGAAAAAGCAATACAGCTGGAAAAAAGGCTTTAATGAGCTTTTACTATCTTTTTACTAGGATGAATATTATTGCTTACTTTAAGCATCATCTTGTCACCAAGCCTGTTTTGCGGCTCCTTGTGCTTGTTCAAATACATCCCCAGGTCAATTTTTTTTTATAGTTAAGAGGTACCACATTACAATAAGACTACCCTTATAAAGGGTCTATGAATGGTTTATAATCAGGTTGCCAACAATAGTGTGATATTAAACACATTTTCCTTTAAATGTCTTATTAAATTACTCACTTGGCACTCCTCAAACATTTATTTAGCATTATACAGACCAAATCATCCAAACAGTTTTATTCTGAGACAGAAAAACCTTCAAACTCATCCGGAAGGACTGAAAAAGTTTGCTCATGTCTTTTTCATCTTTGATAGAGGTGTGCATAGTAGCTTGTTTCTCCTGCATTTAGACAAATTGTTCAACAGCCCTGTACAGTCCAGGCTACACTGCTAACCAGGTAATGCTGGGGTGAGAACAAATAATTTAACAGAAGAAAAGAGCATGTACAATACAGTAGGTTGGCCTATAAGAATACACTATATTGCCAAAAGTATTGGGACACCCCTCCAAATCAGTGAATTCAGGTGTTCCAATCACTTCCATAGTCACAGGTATATAAAATCAAGCACCTAGGCATGCAGACTGCTTCTGCAAACATTCACAAAATGTTCTCGCTACTAAATAATCCACGGTCAACTGTTGGTGGTATTATAAAAAAAATGGCAGCAACTTAGCCACGAAATGATAGGCCACGTAAAATGACAGCGCACATGGTGAGGTCACTATCTGTGACCTTCAAACTTCGTGTGGCCTTCAGATTAGCTCAAGAACTTCATGGAATGGGTTTCCAGGGCTGAGCAGCTGCATCCAAGCCTTACATCACCAAGTGCAATGCAAAGCGTCGGATGCAGTGGTGTAAAGCACACCGCCACTGGACTATAGAGCACTGGAGACGTGTGCTCTGGAGCAACAAATCACATTTCTCTGTCTGGCAATCCGATGGCTGAGTCTGGGTTTTGCAGTTGCCAGGAGAACAGTACTTACCTGACTGCACTGTGCCAAGTGTAAAGTTTGGTGTAGCGGGGATTATGGTATGGGGTTATTTTTCAGGGTTTGTGCTTGGCCCCTGAGTTCCAGTGAAAGGAACTCTTAATGCTCCAGCATTCAAAGCCATTTTGGACAATTTCATGCTCTCAGCTTTGTGGAAACAGCTGTGCACCAGTGCACAAAGCAAGGTCCATAAGGACATGGATGAGTGAGTCTGGTGTGGAGGAACTTGACTGGCCTGCACAGAGCCCTGACCTCAACCCGACAGAACACCTTTGGGATGAATTAGAGCGGAGACTGCGAGCCATGCCTTCTCATCCAACATCAGTATCTGAGTTGAAGCTGTTACTGCTACAAAGGGTGGGCCAATTCCATATTAAAGCCTACAAATGGGATGTTATTAAAGTTTGTGTGTGTAAAGGCAGGTGTCCTAATACTTTTGGCAATATACTGTATATATGCATATACAAGCAATTTCATTACCATTACCACAGTGTTACCAAACATTTTACTACCATCCCCATGGGAATACCATAAAGATCATCTCCATTCCCGCTGTTACTGTGGGAATATTTTTTTTCTTCTCCCATTCCCATGGATATCGGTGATATTACCACTTTCCCAATTTCCGTGCAGACTTCTAAGTTAGACCTGACAATTTTGTAAACGTCAAACCACAGATGATCAGTGAAGTTCCACCGAAGTTTGAGATAATCACTGGATGCAAACCTGCAGTAATTAATATCTAACTAAATGCAAGGGAACTTCAAGTGGACAAAGGCCTAATTAAAGAGGTTGAGAAATGGAAGTTAATAGGAATTAAGGCAGATGCTAAAGTAACAGGTGTCCACATGCAGCAGTCAGACCTTGAGACACTGGGAGTTTTCTCCGGGATAAAATATTAGGCCTCCTCGTAGAATATGGTCTGGACAGGCTCTCCATGTTTGCAGGTGATGAAACCTTTGGCTTGCTAGGTTTGGCGTCCACAGACACCCCAGCCTTCTTCTTCCTCTGAGCTTCCAAGCTCTTCTGTTTGGCACAGATGTCCTGTAGCTTCTTGATGATCAGCTCCTCTGTCTTTCCTGCAGAACACGCCAGTTAGTCGCTGAATCATAACAAGCACTAAGATTCCATGACTGTGGGGAAGGCAAAGTGGAATAAGGGATGAGAGCCAAGTCTTACCAGATGTCTGAGAGATCTTCTTGATGTAAGTAGCACGTTGACGATTTAACAACCTCTTTCTCTCTTCCAGGTGGTCATTCTGATCCACCAAAGCCTGTATTTCACCATTAGCCTAAAAATGAGTGAAAACAGGACATTCTGATCTAAGCTCTACGTTGAAAAAAATGCAAACAGAATTGCAGTAGCCACAAAGGTGGAGGTCCACCAACATGCCACAATGGTTACAGTCATGTAAAGTTTTATAAGCATTTTAAAAACTGGACGACTCCTTTAGATAAACCTGTGCAACATACTTTGGGCTGCCTTTGTTACAAATGTTTTTCAGACAAAATATAACACGTATACCTACAGGGTTCTTTCAGGTAAGTTAAATTTAAGACCATTTTAAGACCTTTTAAGACCATTATGAGTAAAATTTAAGACTATGCATTACTAGAAACATTTAAATAAGTTCACATGTGTTTAAAGCATGTAGGAGTGGTATTTTAAAGCTTAAACTATAAAAAGTTTATGTATATGGTCTACATAAAGTTCATTTACATAAACTTTTTTATAGTTTAAGCCTTAAAATATATAGCGATTCCCCGCCTATCGTGGAAGTTACATTCCAGACCCATCAGTGATTAACGAGGGGTTAACGAGGGGGCGTGGCACACAGGAGGAGCGGACGAGCGGGGCAGGACATACTACACTTTTATTAGATTTTCTAAGCAATTTTTTGTTCAAATAAGTTTTTTTCATCTCTATTTTGTTTTTTTGCCTTAGTTTAACTTTTTAAAATCTTCAAAATAACAATTAAATAACCCGTGTATGATAAAAACTTGCCTTGCCTTACCACAAGTTCTCCTCAAGACCACATGAACAACTAAAAACTATATGCTGGAAACTAAGACATTCACAAGGTAACTCCACGAAAAGCTCTGTAAAAGCAGAAATGTGTTTATTTTATAAGATAACATGAGCCAACTGGCTAATAGTTGCCTTAACTGAAAAAATTCACTCGTCAGAGAAAAAAAGATATTAACGCACTACATAAAACATTAACATTGCAATAATGTATGGTATGAAATATAGTTTAAGTATCATTCAGTAATACAAATAATAAAAACATACAGTTCACACTGGCCTCAAGAACTACGATAGTGTTTGATTCCCCTGCACTTCCTGTTGTGGCTGAGCGTGCACCTGATGTCAGTGGCTGAAAGTGCGCATTCTGCAGCCAGACCCTTCTCACACTGTTTGTTTACCTAGCTGCAGTGATCACAAAATGGGATTTGTAGTTTTATTACCACACAGACACCGGTGCAGACCAGTAAGCACAACCAAAGGATTAGTTTTACGGCGTTTTACTATTTGATTTTCTGCAGACAATGCTTTTTGGGAATGAACGGAGGTAAGAATTTTAAGACTTGGGTAAATTAAATTTAAGACCTAGGATGAAAATCTGGACATTTTTCCCCCTTGTGTCCAGCAGTTTAGCAAGCGGGATGTTAGTCTGGGTGCTTTATTATGCCGACACTTTTATTCTGCCAAGTGGAGCTTCGGATTAAGCTCCTCTTGTTACTTGAGGTACACACTTTATTAACCATTTTAGATTTTTGTGCCACAAAGCCGGAGCTGACAGGGAAAGAACTGAAAAACTGAAGTAGGAGATGAAGAGAGAGAGGAAGAAAGGAGAGAGAGAAAGAGTGACAGAAGAAGAAATAAACTAATTAATTAAAAATAAAAATAAGTAATATGGACATTAAGACCTTTTAAGACCTTCAATTTAACTTTCTGAATTTTAGACTTTTTAAGACCCTGCGGGAACCCCACACCCAAGGCAGACGTGGTCTTCCGCACTGCAGAAAGGTCTCTGGGCTGCCCTCACCTGTTTCAGTATGAAGTACTTGGAGGCTTTAGGCATGTGCTGTAGGCCCAGTACATGCCTCAGCTTCTCGAAGAGCCCCCGGAGCTCAGTGCGTCGCCGCCGCTCTGTTACGTTGTGCTGGATGCGGCCCGCCACGTTTGCCTGCTCTTCCACATTTGTCTCCTCCTGTCTCTTCTGCGCCTGTTGTCATATGATGCAAACAGTCACACACTGCTGGCTTAGTGTTAACTAGTGTTCTGCACTGTGACGACTCAGCACTGCCATTAATCCTGCAGAATCACGGCACACTTACAGAGTCTTTGGATTCATTTATTGTCTTGTTTTCATACATGAGTCTGAAAAAGAGAAACAAAGTTGCAACCTTGTTAAACTGTTTCCACTGTCTGGAACATACTTTTGTATGCGGTGGGAAATCAGCTACATATGTAGTCAGTATATCATCTTACACTTTGTCCAACTTCATCTGCATAGCAGCTGCCTTCATTCGTGCAATGTTGATTTTTTCTGTTAACTCTTCTACGGTCTCAATATCCACAGATTCATCCTCCTCACTGTCTTCTGGGTACTGGAAGGAAAAAAAAACATTTTTTCATAGTTGTGCACAGGCAAACATCTTGATTGCCAAGGTTTTGTGGGCAAACATTTTAATGGATGCTCCTTTACCATGGCTACGCCGACACTCTCATCATCAGATTCTTCCTCAGAGTCGTCAGTCAAATCCTCTGATTCCCCAGTTACTTCCATGTCTGCCTCCACCTCTACCTCTCCTTCTTCCAAGAGCCCCTTCTTCTCCTGGGACGCCTTGGGTATGACCTCCCGCTCCACTGGCAACACATCAAAACTCGTCTCCACTGACCCGGGAACTGCAGCCCCAGAAGGTGACTGTGAAGGAGACTCCTTGGAGCGCTTTTCAGCAGTGGATACTGCACTGATGAACTCTGAGATGTTTATTACTGGGACCATGAGGCTGGGTGGCTGTTGGCCAACCATAGTGGAGGGCCCTGAATTGAGAATGATTTCACTTGGTTTGATGGTTGGACTTGCTGCAGAACTGACAGAGCTTGGTCTCTCCAGAGTAGAGCCAACAGCAAATGAGCCACCATCTGCACTAGCCTTTGACTCTTTTGCGGAGTCTTGATCACTAGTATAGGAGTGATCGGCAGGGACTGGTGCCACTGGGGCATCCTGGGAAGGATCTTTATCCCCGTGGATCTCAGGAGCCTGGTCCTTTGATGAAGGGGAGCTGATAGTGTCATTCTTTGCTGATATATCAGGGACCACGTCTGGTTTCGTTGGTGTGATCACAATTTGGCTTACAGTGGGTTTTACAGTGACAGCAGGTTTTGGAATCTGAAGCAAGGTGAAACCACTCTGGCCAGAGAGAACCTCTGGAGAATTTGGTAGCGATCCTGTTGGATTGAGGGTGATGACCTTGGACTCCTTGGTTCCCGGGGCAATTCTGACTGTGTAGGTCCCAGTCTGACCGAGAAATCCGGGAATGGTTTTGAGGGATGGAGTGAGGGTGCTGAGCGTAAAGGCTGTAGCACCTGACAGGGAAGAGACTTTAGGCGCAGAAGTGGGTGAAGTAGCCAGAGTGGATGGGGTTGTCTTGGTGACTCCGTCAGAGCTGCAGGCAGGTGACTCTGGAAGTGTGGTAGGGGAGGTGGCTTGGATAGTGACAGTGCTGGTGAGGATGCTGCCAGTTGGGGACTGGTTTACGACTGGAGTTGGTGAGGTGGCTGTGATGACCTTGGTGACAGCAGTGGCCAGTGGGGGTTTGTTAGCGGAGGTGGGGGAAATGGCTGGGTTTGACACAGTGACAGGTGTAGGCAAGCGGATGACTCCACCTGAAGAACAAAAATCAAAACTAAAATTACTCTCACTGCGATATATATGAGATTCAGTTCCATTGGTCAGGTTTAGGCTGGTCATCCGCTGGTCATAACTTTTGGTGGACAATTAATATTTACCATTTATTTATGTCATTTTAAGACCATTTTATGCCACCAATATAATAGTACAATAATGCAAGCAAACAGTCAGAAAATGTAGGTATCCTATATGAAATAAATAAAACCAAACCAAACAAAAAATGGATACAGACAGGATAGACAGAGCGCAACGATTCATTCTCTGAAAACCTTTTTACGGTTTGGCAGCTTATAAAAACTTGCGAAACAGATAAAAAAAAAAAAAAATCCAACAAAACAGAACACATATGAACCATTACTCTCAATACCACCTACATTCATATTTGAAACAGCTGGAAATGCAGGGGGTTCTCAAAAGGCACTGTATTGATGGAAATGAGATGTGTGATTCGCCTATAAGGCGGAGTGATACAGCTGATGTGAAATGTCTGAGTGTGGTAGCCACACTCACAGAACGCCTCTTTTCTAAACAGATTCCTTAGTCAGAACTAACTGTTGTATAATGTGCAATATGTCAACAACATCATTGTTACAACAGGTCTAATCGCATGATGATCCTTCAGTTTTAAACCCAGACTAATTACATTAGAAAATTCTATAACATTAGAAAAATCTGAAATGTATGAATTCTTAATTGTAACAGGAGGTGCAAAAGCAAAAGACGTACCTGGGCTGCGGATGACTAGGTTGGGCTGGATGGCGCGCAGCTGGCTAAGCGGCACCAGCTGCACCAGCTGCCCATTTGGGTGCCGGTAGAGGTTTGTGCCCGTCGTGCCACGCACCGGCTGCAGTATCATCTTCTGCCCTGGGGTGATCGCTGCCGTGGCGGCCGGACGGACTGTCGGGACAGCTTGAGAGACGGGGATCAGGAGCATTCGAGGAGCAGGAGGAGCACTGCTGGGGGATTTGGCCACAGTGCCTTTGGTGGGTGAGGTTTCTTCTAAAAATACAGCAAAGTAACAGGGCTGCAATTAATGGACTCAATGGGGCAATTTACCCAAAGCAGGACTGTCATGCACTACAGAAAGAACTTAGCAACTCCCTTCAAAAACAACACAGAGCAAGCATGCTGAAGTTCACAGACAGCATGTGGTTCAACAAATGGAGTACAGGATACCACGATGGAATGCAGGAGCTCAAAGGGCTGCTGCTGATGAGAGAACAGGTGAACCCCAAGCACACAGGTCTGCCCGTGACTTCTGAGCATGGGAGAAATGTACCACAACCCTGGGACCTGATTGGCTGCCGGTAAACAAGACGTTTAGGGATGAAACTGGGGGCCAACAGACAGCGCGCATACACAAAAGGCAGCAGGAAGGAGGCTTACCCCTTTGGAGACCGGGCGGGACAGACAGGAGGGTGATAGGGGGGACGTTAATGACACCAGCAGTGCCAAAAGAGCCTGCGGCTGCAGAGGAGCTCGAAGTGGGGTGAACATTACTGCTGTTAGGAGAGGCTGGCTCCTGGACACTACTGCCCCCTTGAGGCAGTTTGCTTGGGGATATCACTGTAGACGCAGCAGTCGCACCCTGCACCCCTTGCTCTGTCTGAGGGCTTCGACTAGGGACGGAGGGACCGACCACCAAGAGGTGGCCGGACGGCAGAGCCACTTTCTGGAGGCTGCCCCCCACCTGGGGAGCGCTAATGATGGGCAGCCTTTGCTGTAGCGAGTTGAACTTGTTGACCACAAACTGGGTGACGACCTTCCCCACTGTGGGCTTGGCCACTGTATGAGAGGGACAGATTGAGGAGCAAGTTCAATCTCCTGGTTCTCCATTTGCAGCTGAACTTCAACCACAAAAAAACTCCACTAGTACCACACTTTGTCATTCTGGCATCTAACGCCAATACAAACTCCTAAATGATGCTGAAGATGAATAACTTGCCTGTAGGTAGGGCTGCACAGTGTCACATCACGATTACATGCTGCATGCATAATAATCACCAGGGTTTTGGATAATGGGCAAAATATTTATCCGGACACCGACTTTTCGGTACTTTAAAGACGTTCACTTACAGTACGTCCACAATTTGGTAAGCGGATTCCTCGTACGACTAAAACATTAAAGTTAGCAACATTGAATTTATAGTTCTTTGTGTTTAATAAACGTGTCAGACATTAAACCACCGCGCCGCAGACTTTTTTACCTTGTTTTTCCACAATATCTCCCTATTTAAAAATTGTTATGGCTGTTCATCTGTTCCTTTCTTCACCGCCACTTCAGTGCTTATTGCTTCTACGATTTAGAGAAACCGTAGCATGCGACACGCTAACCGAATTTGATAAACATAAGGATACGCTGAATTTATATAGATTACTAGCTTTTGGGCGTCACAATACTTATCTCCTTAATATTTTAGGCGTACTGGTAATCTACTTACCAAGCTGTGGGCGCAAATGAACGTCCCTATAGTACTGGAAAGTCGGCGTCTGGACAAATGTGTCGCTTGTTATTTAAAGCCCTGGTGATTATTGCACTAGCGCCATATAATCGCAATTACATCATGATGTGACATCACGCAGGCCAACCTGTAGGTAAAGGGACACCTTAAATAATGGCAATATGGTTTATATTAAGGCTGTGCCAAGCTATTTCTGTGGAGTGAGTGTTGATGTATCAAAATCATGATCAATTATCTTTATAAATGTCAATATGACAGCCTTACAAATGTGTTTTAGGTTCTTACCTGCCAGACAGAGCAATGATTATTCTGAACAAACTGCTAACTCTGAGAAGCTCACTGTGTTTCAAAACCAACTGACACTATCTCCTTAATGGGGGAGGCTCAAATGGCTGGAGTTTGGTGAGAAACGAAATATGGGTTTGCCCATACAAGAGAAAAGTATAGGCAGGCTGCTTAGACACCATATATTGTGCTATAAAAACCAAACATCTGTGTTTTATCTGAAAGCATTTCAGCATTCTGTGGTTTTACACAGAGCTACAGCTGGCTGACTGTCCACAGCTGACCTGCTGACCCGGAAGGTAATACTTCATAAACACAGCATGCTAGGGCAATATGAATCAAATATTTCAGCCAAATCCTAATGATTGGAATGTGCATCTTGTAACCTATTAATGATTAAACATTAAATTTTATATGAACACTGGGTTTTCCCTCACTTTTACCTGCTTGAATCGGCTAAAAGTAAAAAGACAAAAGCAGCTTAGATATTAGTGTCGTTCATTATACCAATAACATTCAACAGCCCATGAACAAGAATATAAAAGTGATGAACCTCTGATGTGTGAAACTCCCGCTTTGCTCAGTGCGGGAGAGCGGTTTGGCATTAAAAGATCATGCAAGGGAAAAACCATGCCAAGTATTATATACATTAATATGCTGCTGCAGTATTGGAGGAATTCAGCCACTGACTACATGCAAAAACTGAAATTAATCAGCTCATCCATGCCAGTGGTCCTGGTTTATGTTCTTTAAAATAGCTGGAAAAGCGGGACACATTTGGGGATCTTTCCAACCTGCAATCTGAAGGACTACTTTGATGGTCTACAGCACACAGGTAAAAGCATTCAAGTTAATCCTGACCTAGGGCTTGGTGATGTATAAAAAAAATAATAAATACTGAATTGTCTGCACACACACACACACACAGCACAAAGCGGGGCACTCCAATTTCTGCAGATGAAAGCAACACCTGAACACGATAAAACAATATTTAGATAACGGTCTAAACAGCTGCCATTAAAACTTGCCGTCTAAAGCAGTGGTTCACAAACTTACAGCAAGCCATAAGCCTCAAACCATCATTATAACCAACGTTTACATACAATGAAACCTCCACATATCATACAAAAACTTCAGGCTAGAAGCCTGATCTGAAAGCCAAATACCACATTGTTATCTTGCTTTGTGTGTAGCCTACTTCCCCGACAAAGGCGATAATCAGTGATATCAACACCAGGTTACTTGTCTGATATTGTCATTTGTCAATACCATCGGCATATAAACCAGCCCTATTCTGAACAGGAAAAAACACTTTTCCTAAACATCTCAACAGGTCAGGACAGATGGAAAACCATTACTCAAAAACCAAAAGGCATCGCGGTATCTGTCCAGGAAAGAGCTTCTTCGCATTCTGTGCTCATTGTGTGCTTCCACAATGCGAGCCCATTTCTTGCAATAAAATCAAATTGGAAAATGTAAGTAGCGTAGTACTTGAGGCAGGGAGAGGACAGAGAAACAATTCAGGAAATGCATTCCTTTAAATAAGCAGGTGAGCTCAAAGACGCTCAGCAGCTGCAAGACCACAGGACTTAAGGCTTCACGTGCTTATTCTCTGAGAACAAGACATGCTGCTGCATTTTAGGATTGAATTCATCAAAAATGCACCAATTTACTGCAGGTTGCTGATAAACTACGCAATGACAAATGTACGATGACTTAATGCATCAACCTTAATTCTTCCTAAAGATTTTTTGCCTTGAAATACAGCTTTATATACAATATTGGACAAAAGTTTGAGTACACTTGCTGGAAGAGTCTCTAAATCGTTCGTCTACAAATACTTCAAAGTGGAAAAAATAATCACACCACTCAAAAGGAGTACTACAGCCTGGCAGAAGAAAATCAAACACTCTCAGTCCTGGAGTCACTCAATAAAGCCACCAAATATCTTGAAAACTACTTCAAAGACGAGGCATTCAATTAAAAAAATTCACTGTGGAATCTCCCGATACATTTTCCCACTGCAGCTTCAGCCGGTCCCCGAGAGCCAGGCTCCCAGTGGTGTGCTTTGCATTAATTCTTCAGGCCCGTTTTATAGGATTATGTCCTGGAGGTTATGCCAGCCACAGTATTAGTTTGAGTTGACCTTCATTTTCCTTCTGCCTGCTTGCAAGTATATGGTGTCTCCATCCATCCATCCAAATACTTGAAATACTGCCTCATTAGTTCATAAAAGACTTACTTTGGTTATTAAACAAGTACATACAAGTTTATGATACAATTGTGGTTTCAAGCAGGTGTACTCAAACTTCTGTTGGTACTGTATATAAAAATAGAACTATGTATGGTAGTGGAACCGGAGATTCATAAAAGCATTCCCGTTTCATCACTGATAGATTTTTATTAATAAAAGTGCATTTTAATTGAACAGATAAAAATACAACCTGGCCTTACAGTCAGAGGTATTCAGTGATCTGCCAATGCAGACTCTGCTCGGCACTTACCCAGGTTCTTGAGGACTGCAGCGACAGTGGGACCAGAACCACCGCCGGTGACCGTGGTGGTGGTCGTCGTAGTGGTGCTGGTGGTGGTGCACAGGCTGTTTACCGGCAAGCGTGGCAGTTGTAGTGTATAACCGGCATCCACGGAGCCACCCAGAGGCAGCTGGTTAGGAGACTTAGCGGTGCCTAAGGCCGCTCCGGACGGCTGGTGGTCTATAGGCCGCAGCCTGCCGGTGATGTAAGCAGCCAGCCTGTTTGCTGGATGTAGTGCTCCCATCTGACCAAGCTGTAGCTTGGCCTGTGGGTACGATTTACCGTTGACCTGTATAAACAGAAGTGATTCGGGACAGCAGGCGGTCAGGAGACGACGTTTTGCCTTATAGGAAACAGCTTAAGTGCAAGTGACAGAACAACAGCATCCAATCTAACATCTATTAGCAGGTCATGCTACCTTGATGTGCCCTTGGGTAGAAACCCCTGGCTGCTTCTTGTTGGCAATGAGGAGACCAGCAGGAGAGATGCGTGTAAGGAAAGGCAGAACTCTGTTTCTGGATGCACTGGTCCACTCCTCACCCACCCCTCTGCACCTCTCTTTACTTTTGGTCTTGCTGCTCAGATCGGTGTGCCAGTCCTCATCTTGAACCCCCCCTCCACCATCTTTGAGCTGGGATATGGACACCTTGTAGGTGACTGTGTGGTCCGAGCCCAGGGAGCTCTGGGGGACCGTCTTAACGAGGTAGGGACCAACGTGGAAGGAGTGGGACAGCCGGTTCTGGGCCATGTACTCGCAAATGACCCGAAGGACATGATTCCTGTCCGTCTTTTTCTCCCAGGGGCATTCGGACACAATCTCCAAGCGTTTCACAGGTTCTGACTGGAGCGTGGTCTGCCGGGTCTCGCCTGGCCTCTTCTGGTTTTTACCTGCAAAGGAGATATCAGGTAACACCATCTGTACCTCATTCCCGAAGAATTTTTTTTTTCCCATTTATGTTTCATTTCTGCAATTAACCATATCTACAGCTTGAACCCAAGAACCCAGATGGAGTTTGGGCTATTCATTTGGTTTGGTCATTTGCCAAGTTTGACTTCATGTTTGTGTGATGTTCAATCCATTCCATTCCTATCTTATGCACCATAAAAGAGATCTGCTTGTCACAAAAGAGATTCTTGCAGTAATTTAAAGAATTAATTCAGCCTTTGTGAGTAGATGCTTATAAGAACTTACCAGGTTTGCGGATCGAGATAGTGTTTTTGGAATCATCTTCCTGTTCAGACAAGAAAAGAATATATACTGTTGTTCAATAGCGCTCATAACTAAAAGGCACATATTTTTTAAGGGAAGCATAATCTCGTTTCTGCTGTATAACTTAAAGAGTCCTGCTGTGGGTATTACCTTGAACTTCCATAGTACAGCAGCTGCCTGGGTTTGGGTTTTGCTGAATGGGCGAACACGAGCACATGTCATCATGCTCTCAAAGTAGCGGTACACCGGATCTTTGTCCTCTTCCGGCACCTGCGCCATCGGAAGAGATCATGTGTTCAAGACTGACCCCGATTCCCCACCAATACTTTGAGAGGCGTGGAAATTAATTAGAATGATAACACAATAGTGGTTTGATAGGGCAGTCCAATAAAAGCAAAGAAGGGTGGGGGAAGGGACTGAGCAGCGCCACCTTCTTACCTCTTTGGATGCAAGGTTGCTAGGTGAATCTTGGCGAATCACTACCTGGGACCAAGGGAAGGAGACTGGCGTTGGTGCATACAGGGGCTCTGGATCAATCTCCACCACCTTCGGGTTCCACAGGGTCTGCACACGAGCTGCCGGTTCCGACTCCTGCTCAGGCTCGGATATAGCTATCGTGGGTGACACGGCATAGTTTGTTAAAATGGGTTTGATGACGTTCCAAAGCCTATGGTTTTTCCAGATTTATACGTTTTATACACAAAATTTTTAAATGAACATTTTTTTTTTTTACTAATTTTAATGTCAGAAGATATTGAGATAGAGGTCAGTCTTCCCAAAGTATTCTCTGAAGGTCAGGGTGCTCTATAGTACATAAATACTTTAGGAAATATAACCTCTACCAGTCAACCTGTGCTTTGTGTTGTTCAGGACACTCACTGTATGCCATCCTCTTTTTCTTCTTCTTCTTCGGCTTGGTGTGAACGTCCTCCTCAAGTGCATTGTAGAACATGAGGTCACCTTGGTCCTGCGTATTCCTGGTTGGCGACGGTGGCGCCTTGACCAATACGACGCGGCGCTTTAGGCAGGTGCAGCCAAACATGCATTCGGGCTTGCCACAGTGGGTGAAGCGCCGGTGCTCTTGTGCCAGACTGCTACACACGCAGCCCAGGCGGCAGAAGTCAATGAGGCAGGGCGGAGCTCGCCGCTTGATCACCCTGTTGACTGCTTTGTTTCCCTTCAAAGTGCCCTGAGACGACAGGTCAGATGAGGGATAATCAACACCAGGTGCTTCATGGGCGTAGATTAAACTGCTAAAATCTCCCAGAATACACCTCAGCTGGCTCTACATTTTTCACTGTTTATGAGCATGCGCCTGTGATGCCCAAAGCTTCCTGGGATGTGATCCAAGCCAACACCGTGACCCTGACGGATGTTACACTACTAAGTGCCATATTGTAAAACACAGCAACTCCCGAAACAACATTTCATTGCCGACATGTAGGCACAGCTGCGCATCTGGCGAGTTCAGATACCAGCTACGGTATTTATAAGAGACACTCTGAACCATATATGCGGTGATACACGCACAGTATGATGCGAGATCAAAAAGTTCCAACTCTGAGTGATTATGTAGCAAAACAGTACAAAAGAATTGACAGTCAAATCAAGCAGAGAAGGAACACAGACATTTAGGGCAAACAACTAATAAATATCTTGGTAGTTTCAGGTAAATGAAATAACCTTCAGTAATGGAAGCGATCAGATGAGCCCTGCGATCAGTCAAAAGGAGGCTAATGAGAATCCATGACATGGTTAGAGAAATTAGAAGCAACGGGAAAATCAAAGCAATGACCAAAAATGTTTCCAATCCTGGAACACAATGACCTAGAAGACATTATTACACTCTTATATAAAATAAGTTATACACAGAGGTGTAACAGAACACTTCATTGTCCATATGAAGAATAATTAGACAAAGTCAGACTCAGGAATGAATATGGTGAAATGTACTGCTTCTGGATTGGAGTCAGACAAGGCTTGCATATTATTACCATACCAATTTAACTTCTATGCTAGGGGCGTAAATCCTTGGCCCCAGTGTCTTGATTACATGACATATTTAGAGAATGATTCAATGCATCAGCAATCTTGATTTTCTATCATGGTTTCACTGAATTGATTATTCTATTAATTTTCATAACCTACATTTAAAAATTTTAAACTTCAATTTTTTTCCCCTGCCACTAAAATCCAAATTCCCTTGCACCATATTTAAATATTAATACTCTCCAGACAATACACTTAGGTATATGGCATTTTAACAAAACCAATGCTATTCCAACACTTTGAAATCTTGGGAGTAACAAAACCGACAAACATCTAATTTTATTATTTGAAATAATTATCACAAGTTACTTAACATTACATTACTTTGCAGTGATGCATATTTTCATTCCCTCTACTGATTTTTCCTACAGTGCAAAGTCTGATCAACATGTACACCAAGAAAAATTTTCCATGTGCACTTCAAGATGCCTACTGACAGTACTGCGAACATCAACATAGACATGTGGCCACTTTCTATGGGGGGAGGATGAAGGGTTCCAGAAGATTATTGCTGCCTTCGATGTTGGCTAAGTGCTACCACAGACAGCATATGCAATGAAACAGACTGAGCAAAAACATGAAGTCATTAAGGACTAGATCCTTAGTCAACTCACTAAAAAGATCACATTTCCAATCATTTTGATACCTGCTCTTATTGTACATACTGCATGTTATTGTATTTCTAGGTAATTCATTGCAGCTCTAGGATCCCCAATCTGGGATATTTCTTGACTGCATTGTTAATTGCTCCAAGGAGGCAAAAGCTGTCTATATCCTCTGTCTTTACAAATGAGAAGAGGCTATTCGGCCCATCAAGCTCGTTTGGGGAGAACTCAACTAATATTTCAGAGTTGTTAAAATCTTATCTAGCTCTGATTTAAAGGAACTCGGGGTTTTTACCAACAGGAAGACTATTCCATACTCTAACTACATTTAAAATGTTCTCACTGTGCGCGTGCGGCCCGGACACAGGCACGCATACCTGCGCGTGCGGCCCGGACACAGGCCAAGACCCTGCTACAGGCTCAGCAAATGGAGTTAGACAAACTCTCTATTAAACGCTGAAGCAGTTGGAGTGAAAGGCCAAAAGCCGTTTTGAATGCATCTATGACCCAAAACCTTCCTATTTCTATCACAGTAGTCCACCTGGCTCTGATCCTGCTGCCGTGCCAGTGCCTGTGATGATGTCACCAAGCATGTTGCACTTGTACCCACATCACTTTGGTGGCCCAGAGAGATCTGGGTTTTGTTGGTAAAATGAAAGCTGATGGGAAAAGCTCAGGAGGTGTGTGCTGCTCTGTCCCTGTCAGAAAGCTCTGACTACGACAAATTAAAAGCAGCTGCTTTGCAAACGTATGAGCTGCTGCCAGAAGCATATAGATAGAAGTTCAGAGACTGCAGGAAGACTTCAGCTTGTACATTCATGGAGTTTGCTATGGAAAAGGAAAAAAAAAAAAAAAAAACAGATCGTAGTAGTTGTCTGTCTGCAAAGTAAATGACTTTGAAGGATTAAAATCTTTGATCATATTGCAGGAATTTAAAGATTGTCTTCTGGAATGCTTAGTAATACATTTTAACGAACAAAAGGTTGAAACCCTTGAAGCAGCTTCTGTGTTCTGTGTGCTGATGAGTTTAACTACCATTTTCTCTTTAAATTGTGGTTTCAGGTATGACTAACCCTGCTGGGAAAAGGTCCCGCTAATGTTTTTATAGCCATGAATTAGGACATCAAAAGGGGGTCATAATGGATACTCTCAGGGAAGCCGAATGCAGAGCTCTCACTGCACGTCTGGATCAGCATTGCTACAGAACTGTATTTAGGAGTGACCTGTCGTTTTCTGGGAGATGACTGGGAAATTAAATCCTACAACATAATTATAATACCACTCCAAGAGACACCCAGCAGCCTACACTCCAGAGTGGTGTGTCAGGTTTCACGTACCTCCTCGGAACATTAAAGGTGTTGTCCGTGACATTATCGCAGCAAAGTGTTTGGGGGTTGCTAAAGCATTGTTGAGCACTTTAAGAGTGACCTTGCAAGCAGTAAGTTCAAGGCTAAACTGAAGTAAATGGGGCTGCCTCAAAACCTGCAGGTGCAAGATGCAAGTTCTCGCTTGTACAGTGTACAATAATGGTGACCGGACTGCACGAGCAGCACTGGCTCATGATCACGGTGCTTTAAGGATACAACATAGAGTATTTATATTTACATGAAAATAGCTACTACATTTTAAATAGAACAGATAGAAGATGACAGTGTTACCTTAGACTTCTAGCCCTGATAAGAAAAAGTTACACATTTTAAATTAATCACCGACATTATGGGCTACCCAATTACATGGTGATGATCTACAACATTTTTGGGAAATGTCCCTCTTTCGTAATGCAAAGTAGTGTTTTTCTGTTTTTCTAGTTACTGTAGCAATGGTCAAGACACTGAGGTAATTAACTAGTTAGCCTTATGACTATTAATGACCCCCCCC
>JAODUD010000026.1:4348895-4359722 GCA_026784285.1 Stomatorhinus walkeri | reverse complement strand
TAATATTAATTTATGCAATTGCAATACCTTGATTTTAGTAAGGTTAGTACACAGTCATAGCCATAAATGCAATGGTATTAATTATTGGCATAATTTCTTTCGGTGTTTCTGTTTTCGGCCTTCGGCCTTGGTTTCCTCTTTTTTGGTTTATGGTTTCGGCCAAGAATTTTCATTTCGGTGCATCCCTAATTGAAACGGAACATGAAAAGCACAATTTCATACAATACTTGTATCTTTGTGCAATACTCATACCACCTACAATATCTTTTCAGCCAAATGGCACGTAAACTGATCGCTGTCTTGGTGAGTGAAACAGAAATGCACAGGGAGTCACAATTTCTTGAATAAATTTGATTACTCGATTATTCAAAACTATCAAAGTTGTCCTTCTCAATTACTCTGCAATATGACGGAAGGGAGATGGCGAATAGCGGACAAAGGTGAAAATAATGAACAAAGGCCATCAGTTGTGTGGATACACTTCACATTAAAAGTGAATGAAAATGTAGTCATCTATCAGTATTGCAAAGCAGAAAAATATCACCAAAGTATGAACGCAAGCAAATATGTCTTAAAGACTACTTTCGGGTTTGACAGACTCAGCCAATGTTAGGTTAGCCACTGATATGTGCCATTTAGCCACTCAGAGTAGGGCTAGCCTGTCCTTGTTATCACTTTAATCAATTGACAACCCTAATCTGTCAGTTAATTTTTATTATTATTTTATTCTTAAGACTAAAGCTTGTTATAATGCATATTTAATTTTCAAACCAATCACAAAAAGTATTTAGAATAATCACAAAGGGTGAATATTTCAGTTCTAACAATGTAGTAAGTCATGGATGACAACAGTACAAAAAATGTTTCTTGCAAACATAGGTTTATGTGGTTGTCCCATAATGCACTGTGCAATGATGATACACGATAATTTTTTAAAATTTACTTTCTAAGACCCCTCAGTCAAACTATTTGCTGCTAAAACAAGTTAGCCCTGCCACTTAAGCACATCATCTTACATAATACAGTATAAATTAACCATAAAATTTTTTTGCGAGCATAGTGTTTTGAGTAAGGCTGAACGAAATTTGATGTTTGTGATATTTAACAGTTCAAAATGAACTATATAGTGAACTATATACCAACTAAGTCTGCCACATAAGCTTGTGGTATTGCCATTAATTGCACCGGACACAAAGCACTGATGAAAAATCATTCCCTTTTACTCAATAGTTTCTATGAAATACAAAACATTTCCAGACATCAGAAAATGAGTTTTTGTGGACAGTTCTTTCTTTCTTTTCTCCACTGCGCATATTTGTAATTTCCCACAAATGTGCCACATCGTCTATGAACAGTAAGGACGAAAATGACTATGATCATTACAGAGAGTGCATGCAGAGCTCATGCAAAAACGATAAACTTTAGACTGATTTTTTTGTAACAAATACTATAATTTTGAAAAGGAAGAATTGTTAAAACTGCAAGGCTTGCTAAAATTTGTTATCCGTGACTGACCAAAAACATATTAACAGCGCATTGTACAAGCCAGTCAGGGGGGCAGAGTGGGTAGCGCTGCGACTGCACACCACCACTTTGTGCGTGGAGTGCGCATGTTCACTCCTTGTGGGCGAGGCTTTTTGGCAGGTTCTTCGGTTTCCTTCCACTTTCCAGAAACACGCAACTTAAGTGAATTGGATTGTCTTAAAAAAACCATACCCGTGACCCCGGAGTGGTTGGTTGGTTTGTGCTTTGCCGCAAATGCAATATATCCATTATATTATAAATTTAAAATGATTTGATGAATCGACAGATTAAAGTCAGTACATTACACGATTGATGTAATCGACACTGACAGCCCAAAAAATGTTTTAAACGCTTGATTTAATACCATCTATGGGTAATTATTTTAACTCCTTTTAAACTTAAAAAAAAAGTCTAAGGTCAGAAAAATGTCAAGTGAAAAACATTTTACATAAAGGAATATAAAAACAGTTGTGTGATGGAAATGAGTGACTGAACTCATCTGCCAACAATAACATTTAATGAAATGTGCAGTGGTGAGCCACACAGTCACACTGCCTGGGATGGGGGGGGGGGATGGGGGTGTGACTCCCAATACCAGGCTCTGCATGTGTAAAGTTTGCATGCCGGTCAGGCTGGCTCAAAAATATTCAGTCAGGAGAACTGCAGCATCTAAATTACCCAAAGTGTGTGACTGTGCATGTATGTCATGTGATGGACTGACATCCTGTCCAGGCACCCAGCCTGGAACCTTGCACTTCCGGAAACAGACTAAGCTCATCATGGAACTGGAACGGATAAACAAATTTTAATTTATACAAAATTAATCTTCCTAAATATTACATTTAAAAATTAATTTAAATGCTAACTGAATAGCAAATGACGTTTCATTTATAATTAGCTAATTGTGCCAACAATTAAAAATGTACAGAGAACAACAGATCAGGGAGCAAGGGCTGAACCTTTCATGACAGTCACAAAAAAGATGGAATGTCACTGTCCAGTCTGGTACAGCAAGACGGGTGGAAATCTGAGTATGTGAAACTCCTCTATACTATTATTTACATAAAAAACACTGATGCTACAACTTACAGATATACAATAGCATCTGTAGAACAGCATTAATTTCCCTGGGGCGAGTTTGCTGTTTCTTGAGAAACGCTCAAAAGAGGTATTCAGGCCCCCCCACCGCCTCTGTCCTGCCCCCCCATAATGATTCAAATATTAAGTTTTATAGCCATAGAGTATAATTAGAAGATGGATAGCTGGCTAGCTGGTTAGCAGAACATGCTGTTTCACCATCTCCTAAACATAGAATGAGTTCATTTAATACATAATGTGGTGACTATTTGTGACCAAGAGAGGGCCCCCACGCAAATGCATGGTTTAAGTGGTGAAAAACACCACCTGGGTGTCCTCCTTATCACACACTGTCTTTGTGCTTTTGCATCCTGGTCAGGGTCACAGAGGGCTTGACGTCTATCCCAGGCAGCACAAGGAACACCATAGACAGGATGCCTGTCCATCCCAGGGCACAGACAGACGCACATCGACAATCATACTCTACAGGCAAGCTGAAGACACAAAGGCATCTTCCACCTGAGAGCTGCTTCTACACAGAAAATCTCTGGAGCTGCATGTGTGATGCAAGACTGTATCAACAGGGGAAAGGATAGCAGCACTCATTGTCGGAAACAAGATGAAATTCCCTGTAGTGCCTCAATGAAAATGTAGAAAAAAATGCTTTTATAAATTTATCCTATTTCGAAAAAGAGTTATGCATGCTACTCATTGGCTCCCTGTAAGTCGCTAGTAACTTACAGTTGAAGCATTTGTTACTACTTAATTAGGAAAATTATACACCTTTGGACTGTGGGAAGAACATGCAAATATGCAGCGAGAGGTGGGACTCAAATCCATAACCCTAGATGTGAGAGGCAACACCCAGACTTCGGGGAGACCGTCACACCAAGAAATACATGATTTACTCACCTGTGCTCTTTGTCTGCAAATGCTGCTTTAGGTGGAGATATGCCATTATCGAGCGTCTCAGTGCCAATCTCCCTAGAAGGGAATAGCTCCTTATCCATAACAAAAGAATCATAGGCATCACTGTTGTCCAAGTGCTGCTGGTTCACCTTGAGAGTCTGCTGTTCTTCACTGCCAAACGGGGGCCTATACAGCTCCAAACCCACTTCCGAAGAGTCAGGCTTTGGCCGGCTGCACGACCCTTCGTCACGAAAGCCCTTGGCAAACGGGTTGTAGTCTATCTTCAGCTGAGTGATGCGCAGGTTTTGATAGGCCGTCACAGCAAAGAACTCAGTTTGGGGAAAAGTGAAGGTCAATACGTTGGGGCCATTCAACCGGATGACTTCTGTGGCTTTGTCAGCGGGCACCACGTGCAGCCGGGGCAGGTAGCGGTGCATGGAGTGCAAGATGACGTGGCCCTCCTGGTCCAGCGTGTTATTGGTCAACTTCAGCTTGTAAAAGGACACCGGGTTCTGCATCCAATAGTGGCCGGAGGAGGGGGACTCTGGGTGGATGAACACGCGACCCAACACGTGAGGCTCAGCCTTACCGTTGGTTTCCCACTGCCGCCCATTCCACTTGTAGCGGTGGTTGTCCATGGGGGTGATGTCCATCACCAGGATGTACCTCTGGAAGGGCTCCATGCCAGAAATTCGAAATCGACAGTAGGGAAACATTCGCCGGCCCTGCTTTGTGAGGATCATCTCTGTCCTACAGCGATAGAACTCATTCCACATGTTGTTGTTGTCCAGAGTGACCCTTACACCCTTACAGACAGTTTCCGGTGGCAGGTTCTCCGGATGTGGATCAGCCATGGTGGAACATACGTCCGACTGCAGGCTGGGAGCACAAGCGGATTGACCTGCCGCTGGCGTGGCCTGGGTAGACGTTGTTGCCATGTTGGCTTCCTGGTTGGTCACCAGGATGCCCTGGTCCTGCCCTCCCTCGCTAGCGTGCCCCGGTTTGAGGATAACGAAGAAGGCCAGCGGTGTGGCAGCGGAGGTGGGTGTGGTTACAGGGGCAGCTGTTCCCTCTTCCTTGAGCACCATTAGAGCCTGACTCTCAGTAGCAGCCATAACGGAAATGCCGTGATCTTCGGGGGAGGTGTCAAGCTGCTTAGCTTGTGCCGCCAGTTTGCTTAGTCATCATGCTGAAGAGAGAACCAGAAGAACATTAAATGGGTATCCATGTCGACCCCGTACAACACATACAGTAAGAACTGCACAAGACTTGTATGTAAAGTGTAAGCAACTGCAGATTAACTATTATATATACTGACTGTATTTGAAACCTGTCAAGTAAACAAAACCACAACACTTGTCATTGTTTTAATTGAGCTAAAATAGCATAGCAATGTCGCATGAGAATTGCTTTTGCAAGACTAAAAGGAAAAAACATCTAACAATAACTAAAAACAAGATGAATTTCATATAAATGCTCACAACATTCGATTCATTGTGCAAATCAGTGATAATCCTTCCATTCTTGGATATCACTATGTTATGCTTTCTGGTGCATCAGCCAAAAAAGATCCAATGACAGGCATGCTCCGCCCCAATCTGATGCATGAGCATCTTTGTACCCAATCGGTCTTTAAAATGAACTACAACCAGTTTTTAGGGCACTATTCAGGCCTGGTCCTCACAGGCAGCATGGTAGCTAAAAACATGGACCTTTAACCGAAAGACTCAAGTCCACAGAGGGGTGCAGCATAAATTAATAGTTCCAGTAAAATATATTTAAAAAGACAGACATAGTTTTTCATCTGTCTGTCTGCCTGTCTGTTGGGAAGGAAAGTTAATTTTACCTTAGCAAGAAAATTGTGAGCTACTATTAAATCCCCCCCCCCCCCAATAAAAGGTTTGGCTTGTTTCAAATGAACTAAAGAATCATTTAATGCAAGATGGGCTGTTATGATGCAATATAATGATATGACAGTGTCATAAAAGAAATAATGTAGAGCAAGTACTACAAAATAAAAACTAAATGTACCTTGTACACCATACAGGACAAGAATAAAGACTGAAAGAATTCAGTCCTTTTAACGAGACTGAAGAATGCCTTTTGTCAGTCATGCCATTTCCAAATCAAGTGATTTTCCATCATACACAGAGGCAAATATTTCAAGAAGGCATGCCAGTAGCAATTTAAATATATTCATAGTCTGAAAGCTGACACGTATACTAAAAGGTAAATATTCATAATATCTAAGTATATTAAAAATCACTTATAATTAGTATTTCAATTGAAATTTTATAATTTCAAAGACCATGCAGGTTTCACCAAGTTTCAAAAGATATCACTGTATCACTGGTTATGAGGCTATAAGGCCAAAAAAAAGAATACCCAACTCATGATAAATGTACTGCATTATAGACTGGATGCTGCTCTAACAGATGGAGCCAAATGCTCCCGCCTCTCAACGTGTGGGATTATGTATACTATTTTGTGCAACTCAAGGTACAAATCCCCAAAATCATTGCTAATTTGGAATTTTCACCATGACATCACAGCCCATTTTAGATTCCATCTGCTATAGATGATCCAACTTGCACTCGTTTTCTACCTTTCTACTGCAAACCTCTAAGAGGACGAACAGCCAGAAGCATCTCGCTTCCTCACTGCGACTCTAAGTGAATGTAAGATTAATCTCTTTGAACTACTCCTTGCGCTGTTCACTTCATTCCAGAAGCAGCAAACACAACAAGCCTGTGGGGGACTCTTATGCAGCTGCTCGTCAGGATATTGCCTGTGAAAAATGTCAGTCATCAACCATTTAGACCAACATGCCACAGATGGAATAAAGAGTCAGATTGACATCACTAGCCAAACCTTTCCAGAGAACGCACACACTAAACTCTGGGGTGAAGCATACCTGCGTAAAGAATACTGGGCGTTTATGGAAGGGAATTTTAATTAAGCTAATGCAAATTTTTAATTATGCTGCATGTTTTGAATTATGCCAATTCATAAAAGTTATAAAAACTTAATTTTTATAAACAACCACACTTTTAAAAAATATTTTAAAGTCAACAATTAAAATAATGAATACAATAAAAATAATTATCGATCCTCAATAATAATGCGGGGCAATTTACCTAGCTAAACGTTCGCGCTGATGTAATCCACGATAAGCCACGCCCCCTATGATCCGCTAAATAGAGCTGCTTGGTGCAGAAAAGCCTTATCAGTATATTTCAACATCTTTTTTAGACATGCAATTTTCATTACAGAATATGAAATTAATTATTTTAATTTCAAGAAAATTATTTTATTGTGTTTCATTAAAATTACTCTTATGTGACTGGGAGACCACTGAAACAACGTATAACCAGTAACGGTATCCAAACCCTGCAGTGATAAACGAGACCGCGATCCATTTGTCCAGTTAGCTTGCGGCGTTGCTTGTAGCCTCGCCACTTCCTGTGTTTTCGACGCGTTTCTGTTGTGGTGCTAAATTTCTCAACTTAACCCTACGGCACATGGACAGCAAACGGCTGCAGAAAACTTTAAAGTCTTCGCGTCCGTCGAAGACAACCGGGGCCTCGAATGCTCCTCGACGTCGGAGAGCAACTCGTGACTGAAGGCCTCCGTGTTAAACTTGGCACCGACTTCCCTGCCAATCCTAGCGCGTGCACAACGCCACCGGCCCTAATGGCGCGCGATTCCCGGGCCGACACGATGGGAACAGAAGACTAACCTCGGGTTTTTTAAGCACCTGAACACTTCGAGCGTGGCCACGGCCATTCTCCCATCGCGCGAGCGCTTTTCGGTTTCCTTAGTTGAGCCCTTTACCTTTTTTCCTAATCCTGCAAAGACGGGGAAGAAAACTGGACGTCGTTTCCCGAAACCTTCGTCTCCTCGTCCTTTCTCTTTCCCCCCTAACAAACATTACCCCGTGCGTCTCACCCAGCTGGAGATAACATGCGTGCTCCGAGGAGTGACGTCACGGCCCCCGCGGTGGCACGCTCACGTTCTACAGCGCAGACTCCTTCCCGACTCTCCTCACCGTGCCATTAAGTGCGCGACTCGGGCAACTGCGCGAGGGAAGTGTTGGCGCAAATGCGGTTGCAGATCTCTAAAACCTTCCTTGCGAAAGCGACTAATGCGAGATGAACGTGTGTTTATGATAGGAAATGTGGACAGATTTGTCGAAAGATGAGTGGGTGGCAAGATTTTATCGTGTTGCTTTTCACGGTGGCGACATCAAGGAGCGCTGTTATGAGGCTGCAGTGCTGTTATGTACTATTATTACGGTACTGCTAACTGCTAGAGGCAGGATGATGCCCCACGCCATTTGTGTATACCACGACGACCGGATTGCAACAATATAAGGCAGCATGTTGCTTTATCTCTGTATTTTGTTGATTAAATTTGATTACCGCAGATGTCCTGGATCATTCATTTAAAACTTTTCTTTGAGAAAATGGGAAAGATTTTAAGGCTTTTGCTCATTTGGATGTGTATAAGAGATATGCCAATTTACTGTAGGGGATATGTTATATAATTTAGGTTTTGTTGTTTTTTTGTTCAGTTCTTTATACTTATCCAAAAAATATGTTTTACTGATACAGTTGTCTTCCAACCAGTATACATATTTATATTTCAGATTTAATTTATTCCATAGAACAAAAAATAAAATTGTGGCCATTATATGAATGCAGTATATTTGCATTTTGGAATAATTTATGAAACATGATCTATTGCTCTGTTAGAGTTTACACCTAGTGTTTGGGTGCCTTGTTGTTAATGGAATTTTGTGTTTAGGCTTAATCATATGTGTTTAACATTTAAGATACATTCATCTCTACAGAAGTGTAAATCTATGGTGACCTAACTAAAGTGTATTTAAGACATAAAACCCAAAGTGACTCCATACACCTTGCTTATCAACTTATTCAGTATGGGGTTTATCACAGGGCACAAGGCATCACCTGGTACACAATTGCAAACCTCACATTTAGGAATTTCGAAACACTAGTTCACCAAAACTGCATGGCTGTGGACCATGGGACAAAAGCAGAGTTCCTGCCTGGAGCAAACTCACACGAACACAGAAAGAACATACAAATTCCATGTGCAGAGTAAAACCATGAAAAGGAATAAACCTCACAGCTCTGGCAGTCTGATACAATGGTGCAACCCACTGAACCACTATGCCAGGGTTCTTCAAATTTGGACCTCGACTCCAAATTTGACTCCATGTTTTCAGTTCTCCCAGGTAGTTAGTTTAATAATTACTGATTCTGATTGGCCAGAGGATTCACACCTGACTGACAGGTAAGGGAAGGCTGGAAAACCAGCAGTGCTTAGACCTCGAGGACCGTGATTTGAATAACCCTGCACTATGCCGTCCCTTCATTCAGAACTATTTCTTAATAAACACAGCACAAGGTCCCCCTTTTATATCTTATAGCTGTGTTAAATGACTCTCTTCCAAATACAACTATTTTCAAAATGTTGTGGTTAAGATATTACAGATTATATGAAGCTTTAGTAAGAACTTGTTTCAGTAAGTTCATTCATACATTCATGTTCAATAACAGCTTAATTTGGCTCAAAGCATAATGTCCACGGCAGGGTGCATTAAGGGGGATGTTTGATCTGTCATATCATGGGAAACCACAAGGAGAATGTGAAAGGTCTCCATACACAAGTTGGACTTTAGACCAATATTATACATGGAAGACAACCCCATCATACACACACTTCACACACACACACACGCAAATTAAGCCCATATGAATAAAAATAAAAGCAACAGTGGTAATAAATCCAAATCAACTTAATCGTGTAGAAATCCTTATCAGACGAAATTTGTCTTTTCATGATTTCACAAATATGTAGCAGTATCATCATATAAACTTTAATGATCTTTAATAAAACTAGCAGAAATTGAGATAGTTGTGTAATTTATTATGAAATCTGATTCACTGGAAATGTTTAAAGTTGGTTACACATTTGTTCACAATCTGCATGTTTTTCACTCTTTCAAGTCACGCGTTTAACAAGGGGTATCCCTTTTATTGCGCAGAATTAGGCTGATCGCAAATGGCCTTGTAATCCTCAAGTAATGCAGTTTTAATACATCACTTGAATCAGCTACACGAATGGGACTACGCTTCCGGAACACTACAGAAGCAGTATTCCTGCAAGGCAGCAATGAATAAAACGTATAATTAAAGAATTAATATTTATTTCATTTAGAAACTGCCTTCTGAAGATATTAAATTGTCGTGCAGTAGTGTCGTTTTCTATTAAAAAATAACCCTTTACATATCGTTGTGAAAAAACGTACAAAATGTACTATGAAAAACTTTTACTATGAAAACTGTGTAACTGTTTTAAACCATTTTCTCTCGAACACTCATTTGAACTAATTTCTAATGTTACCGCATGTATTAACTAGACTGGGAGTTGTGATGATTCAGCTCTTATTGGTCAAACCGCCATCACGTGTTACCGGCACGTTGTGAAGGAAAAATGGTCGTGATTACCTGTCCCCAGCGTTTGCTTAACGGTTATAATGTGTCGAGAATTGGACGGCGTAATGTCGCTGGCCTGAAATATAAGACCTGGTAACCTAGTAAACCTGCATCTAACGGCTGGTCCTTTGACTATACTTACGCCTAATTCTTCGTCGTGGCAAAGTCGCGTTAAATAATGGAAGTAGGACATCCATGGCGAAGGTCTGCAGCTTCTTTTCGAAAGCTTCATGCGATCTAGTACGACAGTCATAGGCCCAGTAAAATTAAACGTGGAGAAATACCAGAAATGTGCGCCAGTTTGTCTAATATGCCATTTTAAAGCCTGACAACAATTATAACTTTATACTTAGACTGTGAGCGGGAATATTCTTACAAATTCAGACCCAAACTGCATACACATTGCGCATGCTGGCTTTCCCTGCCTTACCAGTACTAAGGTGTCAAATTACCGCTAGAGCTCGGCCAAAATCGGACACCATATGGCACAGGTTAACGTTTACCTACAAAAAGAAAAGAAAGATCCGCAATCGAAGCACGGATGGGATAGAAACTAGTCGCCTTGTGATATGTATTTGCGGTATAAGTTACTGATGCTGCATCGGAGCTGCTGCATCTGACGAACGAGAGAGGTGCGTAGCCTTCTTACTCTTAGTTACCTTCAAGTATCGTAAAGAGAATACCTGCAACAAAAGCGCAGCTGTCTGTTGTCATAGTCTGCTTAAAGTGTTTGTTACCGAGATAGTCCACATCGTATGTGAGATGCAAGTTTTCGAAAAGCAGTAAATACACA
>JAODUD010000026.1:4278933-4290762 GCA_026784285.1 Stomatorhinus walkeri | reverse complement strand
GGGGCCCCATGGGCCCCCTGCACCCCAAGGGCCCCTGGGCAGCGGCCCCGCTGGCCCGGTCCGTAATCCGTCCCTGTATCTTGTATCACATATCACATGTACAGTCACATATATAGGCATGTAAACCTGACCAGTGGTATGCCGGACAAAATAGATAGTCACCTGAATTTAATATTTTGTGGCATCACCTTTTGCAGCAACCACTGCCAGCAAACTGCTGAAGCTGTCTCAGCTTTGAAGGGCGGCATCTCCACAGTGCAGTTTTTAGATCTTTCCATAGATGTCCCATTATTGTTCAAAATGTGAAGGGTGGTGTGATCAGAATGTGACGTACTTTGACCTTGAAGCTCAGCTTGAATGGTTTTGGATGGTTTCCTTGGCTCATTTTTTACCATCCACACTGTCCTTCATATTAACCTGAGGTTGCATTTCCTCTTGCATCCAAATCCTGGGAGGTTGGCTACAGTCCCATGAACCTTATACCTTTTAATAATATTGGCAACTGTGGTCACAGGAACATGAAGCTGCTTGGAGATGGTCTTATAGCCTTTACCTTTAACATGCTTATCTATAATCTTCTTTCTGAGCTCCTCAGACAGCTCTCTCCCTTTCATTCTCTGGTCCATGTTCAGTGTGATGCACACAATGATACCAAACAACACAGCAGCATGATCTTTAAGTTAAAATAAGCTGAATGGCTGATGAAAAGCTTGAAAGCACCTGTGATACTAATTAATATTAAACACTTAGTTTAAAACATGACTATAATGCAAGGATAAATAGTCTCTTTGGGGAAACCAATAAATCTGTTCATACTATTTTACCATATCTTTGTAAAATAAATTATTTCTTTTTAATTTTATTGGTTTACTCTATCACATACTAAAGACATGCAGGTATACATTAGGTAATTGCTTTTAGGTAACTGTGTGTGTGTGTTTGTGTGCGTGTGTGGGAATTATGTGCAATTCGCATGCCAGTTTTAATCAAAATCAAAAATCGGGATGCAAAAGTCACTTGTTGAATTAAAATGGCACGAGCCATACATTTTTTTGGCTGTTTGAGACCAGAAATTAAAATGAGACCAGTACAGTTCATGGTAATTTTGCCAGATTGTCATTCATAATTTTGGACACATTGTATTTCTTATGGAAACCTGGGATCATTGTGCTTTCGTGATCTGTTGTTCATGATCATGAGCCTGGATGTTTTCCTGCTGTAGGGAAAAGGTCCGGGTCCAGGCACACGTGACAAAAAGAGCATTTTTGCTCAGAAGATTGCAGCTCAGAAAGCAAAAGAAAGGTCCCTCGCTTCATGTGGCGATTCAGAGGCTCATTGTCCAAGCCTTGGTGTTCAGGGGTCAGATAATCTACCTGGGGTTTCCATGATGACTGAATGGCCTCATTTAGCATCGGAGGGTGAGTATCTAACTAGAATATACTGGACTGGATGTATAACAGAAATGCAGTAGTTTCTGGAATTGTTCGCTGTGGCTGAATAATAGTGTAATCTGTGTCCTTTTTGTATTTATGGTTGTAGTAGATGGTGGAAAGGAGATGTCCAGGCTGGTCTCCGGGCAGGGTCTAAGTCAGCAAGATGGCTCTTCTGAAGCCCAGAAGATCCATGAGGAGAATCAGGCTAAGCTTCAAAGCCTGCCTCAGAAAGAGGTCCTAGAGATGCAGGAAACGCTGTTGGCTCAGCTAGGTAAGAACTTCAGGGACTGATGCTTTCCATGAATCAGACTGTGAGGGTTGGCTGAGCTGCTTTGGGCATCTTATAAGGTTTCCACCTGGGCGACTGGAAGCCCTGGGGCAGACCTGGCATATGCTGAAGGGATTATATTTACCAGCTGGTTTGGGAAGGTCTAGGGATCCCCTGGAAGATGCTCGGCATGTTGCCACTGTAACTGTCACCAGGAGAAACAGGGAAAGTAATTCATTCCAGTGTGCACCCAGTGAACGCCGCTTTTTCACTACTGCTTTATATAGGTGCCAGTGTTGTTCATGTTGTCGAGTCATGATTGTAAGTCGCATCAAGTGACCTGGAGGGACGCATGTCTGTGACTCTCAGATCCCAGGCTGGTCGATTTCGTCAGGTCTCATAAAAGCCAGGGGCCCTCCAAGGTGACGTCAGCCCCTGGCCGGAGTGAGCAGCCTGGTGACAAGACTGCTTCCGAGACCCTAGACCCTATGGAGGAGGACATGGAGCATGATGGGCCTGATTTTGTGCCCCCCCCTCCCATTACAGGTAAGCAGGAGGGTTTTGTTGCACAGTTTGACAGGGTAGTTAGTGCCAAAAACATAAACACCACAGTTGCTAATTGGGAGCAGTTTTCTGATTATTTCTGATAAATACACGTGACGTGTTTTTGGGCTTTGGAAAATGTGCTGTCAGCTCTGTGTAATGAATAGCTTTTCGCCAGGCCTTTTAAACGAGTGATGAATCCCCTTGTGCTTTTATGGATGTTCTGGACAACTCTTCTCGCAAGGAACGGACTTGGGCGCATGGCAGTGTGACTTCAGTACAGTGTTTTGTTGTGATGTCTTGGAGAGCTACAGTGAAGAGGAGGTTCTTGGAGTTAGTCTGACTATACGTAATGGATATATACATCTGAGATGTGTGAATTTCTGAAAATTCAGGTAATCGCTACTTAAAAGATGGAATATGAAAAATATGAACACTTACTGATTTTTCTTGAATAAGAGACTAGATCTTAATGCAAAAAAAATAGCAAGGCTTTCATTTTTTGTTTTATTTCTAGCAAGGAACCTCCCTCATTTCAGTTGAGATAAGGAAATGCATGCAAGTTACAAAATCAGTGCAAAAACGTAACAGACTTAACATGAAGCAATTAAAGTTTCAGAATACGAATAAAATTTTAATGAGTTCATCATGTAATCTTTTGTTCTGGAGCTCAGTGAAGTGTGTAATAAATGGAGGAGTTGTTGTAAAGAGAGTTAAAGTCGGGTGATAAGGGACATGTTTTCTAAAGGATGTCTAAAGGGGCATCACATCTACTGTGCATCTTATCTGGAAGAACAGCCAAAGGGCAAAAGGTCTTTTGATGTAGACGAATCCAAGACCAACTCTGCCTGTTCTTAGAGACATAGCCTATAACTCTTGTACAGACACTAACAGGATTAGCTTCAGAGCTGGGACTAGAGAAGTTTTGAAGTTTTTTTTATGTTTAGGAATAATTTATTCTGAATGGCTTATCTTGTTAATGTTTAAAACGATCTTTGAAGTTTTAGTGGAAAGGTTTTGAAATGGAACTCTTCTGCCACCAGCTGAGTCCTTGTCAGCATATTCCCCGTTTTCTCAGATTTGTGCAGATTTCATGCCACTCTGGCTAAATTTAGTGAAGAGCTTAAATGTGCCTGCTAGTGTTACTGAATATGCAGTCCAGATCTTCTAGGATAAATCATTTTATAAGAATGTTTTTTTATAAAAATGAAAGGAAAATGCTTATTCTTGGTATGAACCTTTCAGTGATGGTAAACTCTGTTCTGCCGTAACTGGATTGTTTTCCATCCATCTGTTTGCTGTTTGGAATTACTGCTGCACCTTCTGTGCCCAGCCGCCACTCTGAGGGAAATAGCCCCAATTATTAATGAGAAAACAATATGACTCCTAAAATGAACTGCACATCCTTCTGCCCTCGCCCAGGGTTTAGCGGCTGCCGAATAGCGGTGCTTGGACAGTGAAGCGGGGAGAACAGCAGCCTGTTCTGGGCTGAGAAGCACATCGGTGCTTTAGGTTGTAAAGTTCTCTGCATTCAGAGCCTTTAGCAACATCGTATCCCAAGAGGAAGCTTTCGTAACCTTACACCTCTGTCTAAGAGAGGGTGTTGGGGAAAAATGTTCCCAAGAGCCATGTTTCGGGGAAGCGTGTTCTAGTACGGCATCATTATCCGGGGAAAAAAAGGTTTTCCCAAAGCAAACATCATATCTCATGGAACCTAGAGTTGTTCCAAAAAGGTTTTCGAATGAATCTGTTGAATCAGCTAATGGGACTTTCTGGACCCTATTTCCAGTTCTGTCATGACAGTCCCAAGCACGTCGGCTCAGATCGACTTTATTGTTATTATAAGAGGCCGGACTGAATGCAGGATGGAATATAAGAAAGCGAACCGGCTCCTTGTGAGGCTCTACCTCATGACCTTCAGATGATGTGACTGATACCCCTCCTACTGCACTAATGAGGCATTTGCCCCTACCTCCCCCAGTTAGTGCTACTATTGTGTTATTAAAGTAATGAATGGTGGTGAGTACAGCTGCACAGCCCTGTCTCTGATTGGCCGTCTGTTATTCCAATAAGCTGCTTCCCAGTTGAACTGGACATTGGCCTGGAGGTCATTTATCTGTTTGTGGAGGGCTTATTTCTGTCCTGCTCTTGCCCACCCCTTTGCATCGTTGGTAATTGCTGCGAAGTCCCCTGCTGTGCAGGACGCAGTTCAGCACCATGATGGCGATCCTGGGGCTGCCCGCCCCCGTCACGGTCCGCATCGACTGCCCGCTATTGATTTCAGTTAGTGTGATTAGCACAGCCGTTTCCCCGCTACATCCTGCCGGCCTCCAAACCTGGCCCGGTCAGCAGGAGCATGTGGCCTGGGAGAGGGGAAGAGGGGGAGAAACAGCACTGTGACCCGCAGAGCCCTCCCCTGCCATTTTTGTGCCAATGACTCTCCAGGCCACTCGTGATTGATTGGATTTCTCTTCTGCCACTTCAAGCATGGAAAAAAAGAAAAGATGATAACGTTCAAAAGTAGAATTCCGGATTAGCCTAAATTATTTGTGTACGATCCAGGTTTAATGCATTTCTTTCATGGTAATCCGTTTTTAGGTGATTGCGCACTTGACTGGCACTGCAAGGAATATTTAAATTTGCTAATGTTTAAGGCCCAATGAGCTGAGTTACGTGGAAACCAGAGAACGGCAGAGGGTCGTCAGTTGTGATGCGCTGTTGGTCATGGTGCCTTTGTGGGCCGCTGAGCTGCACAATGAATCCAGCTGCGTAGTGTAGATTCCAGTAGATAGGCTTTGGAGAAGATGCAGGTTTTATTGATCCAGGGGGTTGGCTGTTCCCAGATTGTGACAGGAGGAGTGCCCTGGGCTTTTTAAGGCCTTGTTCTATGCTGTTTGTTCCATTGTACAAGATGTCGTTACTCTGTGTTTTCAGGAAAATGTGCTTGCACAGGAATTGCACATGGGGGCCAATGCAGTTGGAGTGTGAGCTCGTCGGCAGTTTTATAATTAACTTCTCGATCTTTTATTCATCCCTTCTAATTAGATTTTTTTTGTGCAGACTAAGTCTAGTGTTATGTGAGGGGGGTAGATTGTTTATTAGCGTGTTTACCCCTCCCTTTTTCTGAGTCATCACAAGTACAAACAGACCATATGAAATGGATTACGTTACTTTAGAGCAGGGTTCTTTAAATCTGGACCTCGATTCCAAATCCAGACCTTGTTTTCAGTTCTCCCGGGTAGTTAGTTTAATAATTACTGTTTCTGATTGGTCAGAGGCTTCCCACCTGACTGACAGGTAAAGGAAGGCTGGAAAACCAGCAGGGCTCAGACCTGGAGGACCATGATTTGAATAATAGGGCTTTAGAGGCTTATTGTATGCATGTGATGGATCTGTGAATTTGAATAGCGTCTTCAGCCTTAATGTTAAGTATATATGTATGTAAGAAGTATATAAATATGTATAGTAGCAAATTTTATCGTCATCAGCTCCCTACCCCGACCGCTTGGCAAACTTCTCCCTGCCCCCACCTCGCAGGTTCCATATTTTAGGCCAGTGGCCCTTGGCATAGTGTTGATGATAATGGAAATTGGCCCTTGGGGAAGGATAATTGAGGAACCCAGGTGTTTTATTAGTGGGCAATGTTGCTTTTGTAATGTATTTTTAAGTTTCTATTTTTGACACCTTTAGAAACAATATCATCGCGTTTGCCAGCCCTAGTGATACTGTGCCATTGACTGTTTTGAGATTTTGTATTTGTATTAGCCCATCAGTTTTTCTTTATGTTTGTTACGGCACAGTTTGTTACAGCTCTTTAAACATTCTAAATGTAAATGTTTTTTTGTAGTCTGCGAGCTCATGCTTCTCTAATATTTTTTTCCTCAATACTGGTACTGTCATAGCAAATAGATACTAAAATTGGACATTGGACAGTGTAGATATTGAGATGGGGCTTTGTTTTATACAGTTCTGTACCAAAGGGGCTCAGTTTTCTTTCTGGTTTTCAGTATAGCCAAAGATCCGTGGGTCTGCAGGTTAGGACCAGGTGCCCGTGGTTAAAAGTTTGCTGGCTGAAATCCTCTGGCCAGCGGAGTGATACCACCCGTGGGCGCTTAAGCAAGATTCTTTCTCTCAGTTGTTCGGGGGACGCTGACTGGCCCTGTTCTGTGTCCCCAAAACTTGTTCTCACCTGTATATATGTGTCTGTGTGTCCTATGGAACAGGGGTCTGTGACCCGACTTGACCTGAGCCTGACGGCCCCTGACAAATTTTCAGGTTTTGGGTCAGTTTTTTTTTGATTGGCTTTTTGTTAAAGAAATATCTGAATAGTCTTTCGAATCAGTTCCAGCATTTTCCCAGTGCACGTCAGCTACTCAGTTTTAAAATGATGTCTGTGATAATCATTCCCCATATATGCGTATGACTCAAATGTCCGCAGTTTCAAGTTTGGGTTTCTAGTACCGTTTGGGCCGAGCTGGACCCGGCTCGGTCACAAGGTCTTGAATATTGGGCTTCAATTTCAGGTCTGTACAGGACGCTATGAAGAGCAAGATCGGATAAATGAAAAGACAAGTACCCCATGAAGATGAATAATGAAAAAGTGTTACTGTCCTTGCATTGACGTTGCTGCAAAAGTGTGATACTGGGGGCCGTGTGTGTTGTAGATTTGTAAAGGCGTCGCGAGTAGACATATCTGGTGCCTAACGCCTATACGTGTCCCCCTCTAGAGCAGGACCTGCCCATCCAGCCTAAGAAAGAGTGGCTACACATGAACAAACTGGAGCCGGAAAAGCTGGAGTGGATGAGGGACCAGCCGGCGCCCAGGAAGCGGGGCACCAGGAAGGTGAGGTCAACTGGCTGGGGGAGGAAGGCCTGGCGAGGTGCCATAGTGTGACCAGAGACCCTCTGTGCACTCAGGCCATGCAGGCGCGTTTCGACTTCGACGGGGCCCTGATCCCTCCGACAGAGGACCTGCCTACACACCTCGGTCTGCATCACCATGGATACGAGCCGGAGGTCGGTCGAGAGGCAGGCCTGGGCTTTGCATGGGCGTTGGCTGCCGCCGTATCCTCCAGCTCATGCTCCTCTCTCTCGCCAGCTGGCCGGCTACTCGCTGCAGGAGCTCTTCCTCCTCTGTCGCAGTCAGGTGATCCAGCAGCGCAGCCTGGCGCTCACCACTCTTGCCCACATCATTGTCAAGGTAACCACCCCCTCCCCCCCCCTTCTCATTCGCCAATCACGTCACAGTCCCCGGCTCTACTGCTCTATCAAGGAACCAACCAAATTCACCATAAATTCACCAGCTCCTTGTATAAACCAGTGGGATGAATTAGTTGCGAAAGACAATCCTTCACATTCCCTGTTTGTAAAATCAAAATAGCAGTTATTTGCTGCTGGTCCTCTGTTGGAGATGGACAAGTTAATGTATTTTGCTTGTTTGGCGGACTGGTGCTCCATCCAGAGTGTCCTCTGCCACTACTGTGTACTGTGGGATAGGATCTCCTGATACATGGAGAACCATAAACAAATAGCTGCTTTATTGCCTTTTATTACCTCTTATTTTGTTTGGCTTGTGCTTTGTTTTAAAGCAGAGTTTTAGGTTGGCTAACTTGCAGAAATACAGCAGTCATTTTGCATGTAGAAACATGAGCAGGCAGCCTTAATGTAAGGAGTATGGTTAAGCAGTACCCGTTCGGCAATTTTGTGGTGATATTTGGTTGATTAGCATGAATAAGCAGCTGCCAGCTGTTGGTGTGCTTCCATCGCAGGCTCGTGCTGGTGACTTTGCCTGCTCCGTAAGGGGCAGTGTTCTGTCCACACTGTTGGATGCGGGCCTGGTCTTCCTGCTGCGGTTTGCCCTGGACGACAGTGTGGAGGGAGTCATGGCAGCGGCGGTTCACGCCCTCCGGAGCCTGCTGGTGTCCCCCGAAGACGAGGTGAGAGCCGTTTTCTGGCAGGTTCTGTATGGCGGGGGAGGGCATCCTGTTAAACCTGCTGCTGAGTATGAGCCTCAGTTGAATGGGTCACAAGGGATTTGAGTAGGAGCATCTGAGAAAGCCAGCAGACGTGCACTGAGTGTGATCTGCCCACCTGGTGAGTATGAGCCTCAGTTGAATGGGTCACAAGGGATTTGAGTAGGAGCATCTGAGAAAGCCAGCAGACGTGCACTGAGTGTGATCTACCCACCTGGTGAGTCAGCTCATTTTGACAGCTCAGCTTGTGTTGGAGTGAATTCTTGAGGTCAGCCAACGTATTCTGCTTAATCTCTCATCCAGTGATTATGCAGTATGTAGTTACCATGGCAGCCATTCAGCCATAATAGGAGCAGACCAAAAAAAAAATATCCTTTAACATTAGCTGTTTGTTCTTGTTTTTGTAATTGAGTTGACATGTAATTACCATTGTTTGTTAATAATGGGGGTTAGGGAATTAATCTTTTATTTTTAATATGTGTTTTCTATTGTGTATCCCAGTCCTTCCCTAGTTAGCTTATAATCTCTAGATGTTGTGAAAGCATCTCTTCCTACCTCCTTAACTGTGGCTTAACCACAGCTGTATCAGTGATTAGGGTCACTGCCTTGGGGGCGAGAGTCACTGCGGGCTGCCTGCACAGAATCGCTGCGATGGACAGTGTGCTTGGTCAGTGCCACCGAGGTCTGACTTCTTCAGGGTCTATGTACAGAGGGCCTAACTTTGAAGTAACTGAATCACAATTATGATCTTACAACCATGGGCACAATATGAGTTTTCAAAGTAGAGCGAGATAATTAACAGAGTTTCAAAGAGTGCCTAAACTGCTCTGTTTGTAGACTGCAAGACAGGGGCGGGGTGTGTAGGGCAAGCCAGGTGTGTAGGGCAAGAGCAGATGGACAGACTGACCAATCAGAGCACACTGGGCAAGCTGATCAGTTGGACAGACTGACCAATCAGAACACACTGGGCTCATTAGGGGGTGGGTCTCTGACAGAGCATTTCAGACGGAGTGAATAGTGATGTACAGTATAACAAAAAATGTTTTTGGCAGATTGAAGCATATCTATTCTAGTAGACTCGAAAAATAAATTATGTACACTGAAAATGAGCATAATATGTACCCTTTAATGAAAACTGCATGTTGTGAGTTTCACAAAGCTGGAATTTATAGCAGGACTGCTTTTTGGAACCTGCCTGTATCCAGGGTCAGTGTACATCACCTGGTGCAAGAAGCACAACGTCTGCCTCCTTAAGGGATGGAATGGAGTCTGGTGGTCTGATGCGTAGTGTGGTCTGATAGATCTCTCCCCCTTTATCCTAAAATTGGATATCTTTACTTTTGGAGAAGGTCACAGGAAGCCCTTACCCCACAATGCCTGCTGTGGTACCATCTTGCGGGAGTCATTGTTTCCCATGATTATTCTGCATGGCCACTTAACAGCCAAGAAATATGAGGCTGCTTTTCAGGACCAGATGCACCTGATAATGCAAACGCTGCTCCTTTATGGCGTTCGCATATTCCAACATTATAATGCCTGATTGAGAAAATGGGTGGATTGATGCAATTTTAAATCTAATGATGTGACCCGTGCTATTAATTTAGAGAATCTTTGCACATTTGATTACCAATATACTAATGAAGGTTAAGTGCAAGGCCTGCAGTCCCTAGTCATTACTGCTTAGTGATAAGATGGTAAATATAACTCGGGTGTTTTTTCAGGCTTTTTAGATCAAGCTGAGGTCAAACACAGCTGTCCGAGTCCTGGTACTTTTTCGGTCGTGACTGGTTCCCCTAAGGACGTTGCCTTTCATCAGTGCATGCAGTCCCATTGTTATTGGGGAACCATGGGAATTACGGCTTGTGATTGGGTGCTGGGGTGATGCTGATGATTAATTGGCTGAGCTTTAGCCTTCTGGGGCGAGGGCTGTGGTATGAGACCGTGCTGTTTCCCCCTCTTTATCTCCCCCTAACCCCCCCCCCCACCATGCGTCTCCTCTGCTTACCTGCCGGCTCTTATTCATACTCTCTGAGCTCTTGTGCCATGAAATATCATTTTATGTTTCTTTGCCTTAATTAATTAGAATACAGTTAAAGCTTTTTAGTCTAGCATTTATAATTGAAAAGCCCCAATATTATAAACAGAACCAAATCCATAAATGAGTTTCCATAATTTCCAAAGCATCCTGCCAAACCTTGATTGGTCCTACTTATCCTTATTTTGACTAATTGGTCCAATAAGGGCTAGCTGGCCTTCATTAATTTGGGTGTTTTTTTGTGCAAGACCAGTAATCAGTGTCCATAGTGATTGTACCAGGTTTAGGATCATTTCCTGCATCACTGTTCCATATCCTGCTGCTTCTGGAAGTCTTTGTTCTCATTTTGGCATCTGTATCCACGAAGTTGGTCTGCACCTTCTCTCGATTCGGCCCGAGGTTTGGCACGTCTACATTTAGTTTGGGAGTCTCATTGTTCGGCTGGATCGACGGTCTTCTCCACCATCCTGTCTTTCATCCTCATTTCTCTGAGCGCTCCGTCTCCGTATGAGATGAGCCTCCCAGTGGTTCCCTGTCCTGCCGCCTCTTATCTCTGATAGCAGAGGGTGCTGTGTTAAGCAGATTTTACCTGCGTGTGTCATAGCTGATGTTGGCTCTGAGGAGCTCGGTGAGAGCAGTTCCCCGCCAGCTGACTGAAGATGGATGAAGCCTTCGGATCAGAAAGCTGGAGCAACATGGAGCCGATATAAATGGCTTAGATGTAGGACATTACTGTTGGCTTGAATAGGCCGAACTATAGCACATACTGTATATTATACACAAGAGCATAGGTTTGGTTTTAGCATTGGTAGGACCCAAATCAGCCCTGAACCCCCCCACCCTCTAAACACACACGATACTCCTGCAGTATTGGTGATGTCCCTACTTTCCATACCGCAATGTGTAGGTTTGGATTGCTCGCTCGTTCTGTGTGAGTGGGGTTTTTTCTTCCAGTGTTCTCTGCGGTTCCCTCTCCTGCCCTCCAATGAGTTAGGTGCAGCGTGATTGATTTCCCAGGGTACCTTCCACCTCGTACCGTAAGCCCTTCCCCACTCCCCCCCCCCCCTTTTGTGGGTAAGCAGTTGGGAGATGGATGAGTAATATAAGCATTACAGATTATTCCAAATGTGTTTTCATAATTTAAGATGATGTATTTTGTTTATATTTCTGTAGGCTGTGTTGCCAGATGCTTTTGACGGTTCAGGTTCGGGTGCCAACTATTTTTCCCCATCTTTTTATCTTGCTTAGGAGTCTCTTGACAGCACGTTTTCATGGTACCTTGGAATGTCTACGTTTCCGCTGCTGCCCTTTGCCCAGGAAGAGGAAGATGAGGAAGATGTAGACTTGGAGGACTTCCCAAAGGAGACAGCTAAAGAGAAGGAGGAGAAGCCTGACCACGACGTGGCACAGGCCGACATCGTGAAGGTGGCTGGACTTACTTGCTTTGCTTCACGTCCCTCCCCCCACTCTGCCGGCACCGCCTCCCGTCCCTCCCCACTCTGCCGGCCCCGCCTCCCGTCCCTCCCCACTCTGCCGGCCCCACCTCCCGTCCCTCCCCACTCTGCCGGCCCCGCCTCC
>JAODUD010000026.1:4267568-4278665 GCA_026784285.1 Stomatorhinus walkeri | reverse complement strand
GCGATAAGTGAACCGCGAAGTAGCGAGGGATCACTGTATACCAAACAAACACTTTCCCCTCCTGTGATTATATAACGGAAGGATGCTATACCGAAGTCCTTATTGCTGATTGACCCTGGGTGCTTTAATGTTTACAGGCTGGTTGGCAAAAATGAAGGATGTACTGCTGCACGGTCCAGACAAGAACATTAGAACATTTAAGGAATGCAGATAAAATGCATATTTTTTTTACAACTGACAATCTGAGTAAAAATAAGAGTAATTAGTAATAGTAATAACAGCAGTAAAAACAACGGTAATAAACAAGCAAATAAAAACAATGTTAATTGAGGACGGTCATTATTAACTGTGTCAGAGGATGAGGAGGTGGGATGCAAAGCTTTTATATTTTTTTATTGGAGGTGTCCTTGTGGGTGAGGGGTCTTGTAAAAATCAAACCTGGGTGGAAAACTAGGCTAAAAATAAAGCCGGTAATTAAATTAAAGCCTCCTGTGACTTGTGATTTTCCTGTGAGTTTTAATGTTTATATTTAGAGATGCCCACAGTCTGCCGCCCCTGCTGGTGTGTGTGCAGGTGCTGGAGTGTCCTCGCCTGGTGCAGACGGTGATGTCACACTTCCTGCCCTGCTCCTGGATCCCTCGTGACCCCCCCACCTCCCTGCACGGACTGCCTGTCCCGGCAGCCATGAAGCTCCTGCGCGTGCTGGCCAGCGCCGGGAGACACGTCTGTGCCCGGCTGGTGAGCGCCTGAGAGCTCAAGTAGCACCTTAATTACAAAATGGTTCCCTGCAACCGGGGTGTAATTATACCGCAGTGTGTTTTCCACAGTGAGCTGAGCTGTTGTGGTTCGGATATTGAAAAGGCCTTTAGCTGATGCCGGTGTTAATTAATGCCTAATTTCTCTGCTGTCTAATGAAGTCAAAGCAGGATAATGAACTTTAAATTAGTCCGTTATCCCATGCCACCAAAGCGCTGCCTCGCTAACGTCTGCTGAGGGTTAAGTGAGGTCGTTCAAGTGCCTCCGCCCCCCTCTCATGGCATACCGACATCGATTACGACCATTATTTGGCTCACTTCAGCTGAACAGCCTGGGCGGACGGGAGCGCCTGTCACGTTTTGTGGCTGTGGAGCCCTGCGAACTGCCGCTGGTGCCAGGAGAAGCCTTACGGATCGGTACGGAGGCACTGAGGCTGTGGGCCGTGGCCGCTGGCTATGGGCAGGCCTGCGACCTGTACAGGTGACTCTGGGCGGGCTGGGGTCTTAGTGCACTGATAGATCACTGCATTATGGACAGTCATTTCTTATCCATCTTCATGGTGTACAGTAACCTCATTTCAGGGGCTTAAATGAAAACCAACAAATTAGTAGCAGTAGGAGTAATCTTAGAAGAAATTCATTTGCCAGGTACAATAAGCAATGCATGGCATTGTTACAGTGAGCTGTGACCTTGGCAAATTAGAACAGCTTGGTTGAAGTACATTTAGACTCTTAGGGAGGAAAGGTGGGGATTGAGCTCAGGCTCCGCCCACAGTTTCCCGAATTTAGAAATTACGACCTACATTAGAGCTGCTCCCAAGTCACACACAGGCAGCTCGCAGCCATGTGATCATATGTTCCTTCCCTGTCACACACAAGCAGCTTGCAGCCATGTGATCATGTGTTCGTCCCTGTCAGAGACCTCTATCCCATCCTGGTGAAGGCCCTGCAGTCAGTCCCCAGATCGTGGCCCACGACGGACCCCCTCTGGCCCCTGGAGGTGCAGCGGGTGCAGGCACTGGTAACGCTGCTGACCCACGTGACCCACACAGCCGGCTGCCATCAGGAGCTGCAGGCTGCCCTGGCCAGGTGAGGCCGTCTCTACTACCTAGGGCTTTCCTGTGATCACGTAAACACAATATATGTGCCAAAAATTTTTTTGAGTGAGGTGTTGGTTTAGGACCCTGAAATGGCACAAACGCGAGATATTGAGATCACTGCGAGATGATACGCGATACGGCTGCCGTAAACATGCTTGGCGTCCTCCAGACCAGCACCGTATGTGTAACTCAGGCATTTACGAGTTACTAAGCGGTTACGATGGTCCGCGTCACAATATTTCGACTTTATAGAGGGTATTCCGAATCCATACAGTTTTTTTCCTTCATTTTCAGCACCATATTCTATTAACTACTTGAGATATTATAAAATAGGCTTCGTGATAATCATTGTACCCAACCGTAGGCTAATGTAAGTGTTCTAAGCATGTTTAAGGTGGACTAGGCTAGGTTATGATCTTTGTTGTTAGGTGTACTGCAGTAAAATGCATTTTTGCTCATCATAACGCGGGGAGCATGCTGAAGTTGCGATGCAGAAGATTCGACTGTATAAGTCATTTATAGTCACTGTGCCCCCAGTAATATGTGTATTGGGGTCATGCACTTATTGTTTGACCATTTTCTATTGGGAGAATTAATCTTTGAAACCCCCAGCTGGTGGCTTTATTATGTGAATCCAGTCTAGTTTAATCAATGGGCCCCAGTGAAGAATCCACTGAAGTCGTTTATATCAGTCTTTGCTTTTTGACAGGGCACTGTAAAACCGCCTCCCAGCATCCTCTGCACCAGGTTTCTATGCCTTGGGCTTGCTGTGACTGCATGGTGTCCAAGCCCTTCTGGTCTGTCTGCGGTGCAGGATAACCATACCCGTTTCTGGTCATCCTGTCTCTCCACTGTAGCTCCGAAGAGTCTGAGTGCCCTCCTCCTCCCGTCGTGGAATGGAGTCACGTGACTGGCCTGCAGCGCCCCCTCTTGGCCTCTTTGAAAGGCTGCATGCAGACATTAGGAGACCCCGGTCAGAGGGAGAGCTCTGTGAGCTTGTTGCCGTCTTTCCTCCTGTTCCTGGGGGCTTATTACTCCCAGCTTCACCTTCAGGTCAGTTGGGAGTGTTGGAGTACCAGCGAAGTACTGATGGCTTGATTCTGTCGTCGTTCTGTGTCTGTTATATAAGTACAGAGCTGTTACAATCCGCATGGTGAAACATGCACCAAACGCAGAGAAGGGTCAGACAGCCAATTTGTTTGTGAATTACCAAACTCGGGTTGTGGGCAGTGGTGGTTTAATAGTTTGGGAAGCTTCATAAGAAGTTTCATAATTGAAAGATTGCAGGTTTGAATCTCCGACCAGCAAGGCACCACTGAAGTACCCTGAGCAAGGTACCGCCCCCAAGCACTGCTCCCCGGGCGCTGAATTAGCTGCCCCCTGCCATGTCACATTGTCACATATGGCTTAAATGCAGAGGACACATTTTGTTGTCGTGCGGTGTGTGCTGTGGTGTGTCAACAATGACAATTAAACACTAAAGTCAAATTCAACATATAACTTGTTTATAATATAGAATTTAGTTCTGACCAGGATAAGCAGTTGGTAGATGGAAAAATAATCTGTTTTTATCTATCCTGTAGGGGTATTATTTACTGAAGTCAGATTGGCTCTTTGTTTTAGCAGCGGTTGTGTGACATGCTTTCATGAGAACTCGCCCCAGAGTCTGACGCCCCCCTTCGGTCTCCGCAGGACTCCTTCCGGCCCGTGGAGTGTCTGCAGGAGCTGGAGGCTCTCGCCGCGGATGTCCTGCTCCCGCTGCTCTCCCATCAGGCTGTGTGCGGCTTGATCCGTAGGCTCCGGTCAGACTGCTTCCGGTTCTTCTCGGGCTGCTTCAGCACTTTCAGCATACCCTTAATTACATGGGGTTTGACCCATTAATACCTTGTAACATTGTGGTCATTCTGATGAGTTTTATTAGCAGTTTATGCATGGATGTCTTAGTATGCATAAACTGTATATCTGATGAGCCTAGTTCAGCTGCATATACATTTCTGTTATGTACCTATGCAGCTCTCCACCAGCCCTCCTCTCTGTGTTGCTGTTCTTTCCCTTGCTGGTACTTCTTTCTGTGTTGCTGATCTCCCTTTTCCTTGCCAGGCATCCTCTGTGTTGCTGATCTCCCCCTCACCAGCCCTCCTCTGTGTTGCTGATCTCCCCCTCACCAGCGCTCCTCTCAGTGTTGCTGATCTCCACCTCACCTGCTCTCCTCTCTGTGTCGCTGATCTCCCCCTCGCCAGCCATTGTCTCTGTGTCGCTGATCTCCCCCTCGCCAGCCATTCTCTCTGTCGCTGATCTCCCCCTCGCCAGCCATTCTCTCTGTGTTGCTGATCTCCCCCTCGCCAGCCATTCTCTCTGTCGCTGATCTCCCCATCGCCAGCCATTCTCTCTGTGTCGCTGATCTCCCCCTCGCCAGCCATTCTCTCTGTGTCGCTGATCTCCCCCTCGCCAGCCATTCTCTCTGTGTCGCTGATCTCCCCCTCACCAGCCATCCTCTCCGTATCGCTGATCTCCCTCTCACCAGCGCTCCTCACTGTGTCTCTGATCTCTCCCTCGCCAGCCCTCCTCTCAGTGTTGCTGATCTCCCCCTCGCCAGCCATCCTCTCCGTGTCGCTGATCTCCCCCTCGCCAGCGTTCCTCTCTTTGTCTCTGATCTCTCCTTTGGTGGCGCTGATCTCTTCTGCAGTACTGGTGCATTCTTTGAGGAGCTCTGTAATGACAGATGTGCATTTTGTCCCTGCAGGTCCTGCTCAGCTCTGTGCAACCCACTGTCCTGTTGCCCGAGCACAGAGGCAGTGGCCAGCCTGCCCAGGTTCGGGTCTTCTGGAGGGAGGCCTGCTCTCAGCCTGGCCAGTTCTGACTCTCCGCTTCCCTTCCTCACCGCCCTTTGTTATCTGCTGGAAGCTGTCACCAGAATACACAAGGGGATCATCCACAAGGTGAAGCCTTAAAAATGACCGATCAAGGCCTGTTTTATCACGGTGCATATTCCAGGGCCAGTCACTGAGGTACCCGCTTCAGTTACTTCTGCATATCACGTCATCTGGTACTTGTGTGCTATTCTGAAACAGGATGTTCTTTTGCCAGAACATATGCACAACAGAGACCTTTCTCTTTGCTGTTTTTTCCTTCCCACATCGAGAAGGTTACTATAGAAGGTGCGTGGCAGGGGAGTTACAGAACAGAGATACCTGTCGTTCCTTTTGAAATAATGCAGGATTTATGTTCGAATATTCCTCCAGGGAACACATGAGATTTCAAAGGTTGGACTGTAATGTATATTTACATCTTGGAGACACATCAACAACACCAGAAATTGCCCTTTTTCACTGTGGCGTCAGCTTCCTTCTAAATGACCTGGAATGGTGTTCTGTGTTGCCCCCACCCCACCCCACAGACAGAGGCAGATTTAGGATCGATAATTAGTGCTCCTCTCTGTCTGACTGTTTTACAAGCAGGTCCCAGAGGGAGGCGTGTAGTAATTACAGTAGGTGGGGTGGTTTCCGGGAGTGTGTGGCTTCCACTGACATACTTTTCTGTTAACGGGGTCCTGTGTGAGATATACCAAAGTGCATTTAATTTGTTAAAAGGAGCCTGTTATTAAGCATTTCATTTTCCCTCTGTTGAGTTTGATCTTGCATTCGGATCACAGCAGGAAAGAACAGGGCTGAATAATGAACATGCGTGCCCTCTGCTGTAGGAGAGATCCTCAGGCGTCTGCCTGTGTCTGGGGACTTGCGCAGTCGTCGCTGGCTAATTCCTACACTCTGTCATTTGTTACCCTGGTCGATATGCTGTCAGAGAGGAAGGCAGGAAGCGAAGGGGTAGCAGACACTGTGGTCCGCTTGGGCCTCTTACATGCCAGATTCCCCGTAAGCTTCCCTGTAGCGAATGACTCCAGGCCTCACTCTGCCAAGGCAAAGGGTTTTAGAAGATATTAGCAGAGGTTTAGCCTTTGTCTCGGATGTCTTCCTGAAGCCCTGTTTTGCGTTCAACCAGGGCACTTCTAGGAGGTCAAAAACTTTCATGGTTCTCAAACTGGAAGAGCAGGTTACTGTCAAATATGTCTGGATGTAGAGGTTTAGCATTTAACTTGAGCATTGTTTTCGTGTTCCCTGTCTGCGTTGTCTCCAATATTCCAAGTATTCCATCTGTATGTCTGTCAGTTATCTACCTGAACTATTTGTAAGAGTGTTTCTCAGCCTGGTCCTCGGGGACCCCCCAGCCGGTGCATGTCTTTACTCTCTCCTCCCAGCTTCGTGCTAGAGGAGAGTGGGTTAAAACACTGTTATAAACCTGTTTATAAACTTTTGGCTGAATACTTTCTGATGCAGAGCATCTTGGCACAGATTCTATGACATTTGATTTGTTTAAAATGATTTTGTCCCAAATACTGAAGAAGCAGAGTTTCTGTCATTGGAAACTTGGTTTGCATCCTTTTACCTGTGTTCTCTACCCAGTTCTCCAGCTTGCTCCTCTCCGACCTCATGTCCGGCTACCTGCGGGCATGCTGCAAGGCCACACCCACCCTGACCCCCTCCAATGCCTGGCTGTTACGCCATGAGCATCACCTGCTGTACCTGCTTCTGAAGCTGGCGCACAGGCTGGTACGTCCAGATCACCTGCTCGGGCAGCACATGGGCTCGGAGCTCGGCACTGACTCGGTCCGGCGAACCCATGGCGGGTCTGTGGACAATCATTTGTTATTCTCAGTGAGGCTGTCTCAGATCTCAAATCTAGAAAATAGAACAGTGATCTTATTAAATTCTCTTTTCACCTTCCCCCTCATGTTCTTCACGAGTTGCACAGACACACATGCAGGTGAGAGCAGATTGGGGGGGTCACAGCGCAGGGTCAGCCAGTGTGCAGCACCCCTGGAACTGGGGGTTGAGGCCTTTACTCAAAGGCTTACAAACGTAGTTATTCTGCTATGGTCGGGCTCGAACCAGCAACCATCTGATCACAGGCACAGAGGCTTAGCCTGCTGAACCACTCACCGCCCCCCCCCCATCAAAGGTCTCTTTATCCTAAAGTGTGTAGTAGCTTTGTAAGATGGCATAGAAGAAGCTGCTGTCAGAGATTCACGTTACGGTTTCCTAAATGGAGTGCCTGCTCTTCTGTGTTCCCCAGATACCCGCCAGCCCAGAGGTAGCCAAGCAGGCCAGCCTCTACCACCAGGCTGCCCTCTTCCTGCTGCCCCGGCTGCTGCCTGGCAGCGAACACATGGCCCACGACATCTTCTCCACCATCATCTTTAACTCGGACTTTATGCCGTAAGATTGGTTTGTTTTATGCACTTTGGCATTTGTATAACATAACTTCAGGGTTAAAGAAAATTAAGCTGTAAAGTGGTTACTTGAAATAAATGCACAGGTGGGTGGGGTCCCTGTGCCCCCCCCCCCACTCATGGGTAAATATCTGATAGTCATATAAAGTAAGCTTTATGCTCCCCTCCCAGGTCAGCTGTGCCTCTAAAGTGTGCAGTAAAGTGGAATGCAGTCTTTGTAATTTTATTGTATAATCTAAAGGTGGCGCCAAAGCTCTGTGTTGTTTTAATTTTAACAGCACTTCTTAGGAACATACTTTTTAGGCTCACGAGTGTGTAATTATAGCAATGAGAGAAATGTTAAATGGGATCCTCGTGGCGGAACCACTAAAATTATTAGCCTGATCAAAATTGTTATTTTTATAAAATATTACCAAGTTTTAAAGTGAAACTAACCATGCATTGAAAATATTGAAGTGGCTAAGAAAATGTGTAGATTGTTTTAGAAATGAATAATGCTGCTGCTGTGGTATTGTCACCTGGGCTTTTCACAAACCCCAGTGCTCAGTAATTCACTATTTGACACTTTTTGAAGTTTATTGTGAACTCTGTCCCTTTTCTGATGTGACATCTCAGCTCTGTTTCCCGGATAAACAGGCTCCAGTTTCATTCATTAAAAAACTGACTGCTGTGTCTATCTCCTGTCTTGCCAGGGAGGGGCGCTGTGGAGGACCTGAAGCGGCAGATTTATCTGACCTGCAGCTTAAGGAGGGCTGCTGTCCCTCCCACCCTCCACTGGGCCCTCTGTTGCGGGTCGCCTGTACCCATCTCCCCTCCCTGCGTGGCTGTTACCTCACCCACCTGGCCTACTTGGAGCCGGCGGTTCTCCGCTCCCGGGACTTGTACCTGGGCCGGACCCCTTACATTTGCTCCTGGTTCCTCTCCGAGGCCTCGGGGCCCGCTTTGCCCGCCGACTGGCCGTTCCTGCCGCTGGTCAGCCTGTACGAGCGTGCGGGCGTGCCGGGCGGGGGAGACGTGCGCGTGGAGTCCCTCCCGCCGGCCTCACTGGAGTCCGTCGCGCACTGCCTGCAGTGGCTGCTGCTCCTGGAGAGCTGGCGGGAGAGCTCTCTGGCGGCGGTCCTGCCAGCGGCCAAGCTGGCTCGGCTCTGCTGCCTCTTCCTCTGCTCCAGCGATCTCTTCCTGGAGCGCCCTGTGCAGCGGCTGACATGGGCACTCCTGCGGACCCTTTGCCACCCGCGCCGGGCTGCTGCGCTGGATCTGGCAGTGCCACTGCCGGGCCTGGCCTCCTTCCATGACCTGTACTCCGCGCTGCTCTCCCAGTTTGAGGCAGTGTCCTTCGGGGACCCGCTGTTCGGCTGCTTCATCCTATTGCCCCTGCAGCGGCGTTTTGGCGCCACCATGAGGCTGGCGGTGTTTGGGGAGCACGTGGGGCTGCTGCGGTCCCTAGGGCTGCAGCTGCGGCAGGTGAGCCGACAGGGAGAGGCGGACACTCATTGTGTTTGCATCTAATGGGCTATATGAGTAATTCCCCTCCTCCACCTCGTGTCTGATATCCTTCTACCGTCATTCTTTTATCCTGGAGCTCAGCCCCCTCTCCCCGACATCCCCACTCCTCATCCAGTGGACATTTCGTTCTAGTCTGCCATCTGTGTGTCGCAGTCAAATGATTATAGGATTTCTGACTGATGTCTGAATTCTGGTGTCTCGTGGTGAACAGAACAAAAATGAGGACCGGAGGGAGAGCTGGCGCTGTAGTAATTTTTAGTTTTTCTGAATTATTTTTGTGAGAAATATAACATTAAAAAAGACATATAATAAACATTTCTGAAGTAAATGTTAGTCATAATTATATTTGAATCCTATGTGTTTTAAACATTAAACATGTCAAATTTCAAATCATGGCATCACAGTGTGAGGAACTGTGAGATGTATTACAGTAGCCTAGAGTTTCCACAGTTGGGTTTGTGTCAAGACCCATTTTTGTGAGTCATTATACATTGCCCAGTCACCCCAAGCAAGCCGTGTATTAGAGAGAGACTTATGTGTCGTGCAGATATTATAAATTTCCCCGTAATGGGTTTGCATGCTGAGTGTTCTCCGCAGGTGACATCCTTTCTAATTCTCTCCGATCTGCCATCATCACCTTCAGCTTCCGGTCCCCCTGGAGGCGTTCACCTCCCCCCCAGAGGATTTCCTCCCCCTGTTGCGGCTGTACTTTCGCTCCCTGGTGACGGGGGCCCTGCGGCAGGCATGGTGTCCCGTGCTCTACGTGGTGGCCCTGGTCCACCTTAACTCCTTCATCTTCTCCCAGGAACCGGTGTCACAGGTATCGTCCAAGACTGGGTCTCCAGCAGCCGGGCTTAAAATGACAGGGCTTTTAAATAGGTCATGTGACAGCTGCTGCTGTCTTGGGGGGGGTGGTGATGCATTACTGGGCGTTTTCACTCCCAATCATTAGTAGAATTGCACTGGCTGTAGGGCCAGCCCTTGCTTGCGTGCACGTCAGAGCCCCCACAATGTGGAAGTCACATGTTTTCTCCCCGCCACCCCCACAGGAAGTAGAGGCGGCACGGCAGAGTTTGCTACGGAAGACATATTACCTGACAGATGAGGTGGGTCCTCCCCCCAAAACCAGTACGAAGCCTCCAGAAACCCCTTCTGCATGCCACTAACCACAGTCTTCTTGTTCCAGGTTCTGAAGAACCATCTGCTTCTCTTCAAACTGCCCTCTCAGCAGGACGAGCTTGGCTTCCAGATGTACGACTGCCTGCCTCCTACCCGTGCCCGGAGGCTGGAGAGCGTGCTGGACATGGGGAAGGCTGAAGGCGAGGGGGCTCGCCAAGGATGTGTCCCGTGATGCCCCTGCCCCAAGCCCACGCATCTCATCAGCGAGGAATTGTTGGACTCTTAGTCAAGAAGCAATCAGTGACCTCTGCAGACCTGAAGGTTTTATAGTGTCAACCCAAGCTACCAAACAGGAATAAATACGTTTTTTTTGTAGATTTACATTTGCTGCCGTGTGTCTTATTGGTTGTTAAATCCTTACTTGTCTTTTTTAACCTTCCTAAGCATGTCTATTGGCGTGCAGCTGCGTGGGCAGTTGATCCTCAGAACATCTTCTGCACATGTTAGAGTTCAGGCAGATGGACGACACCGTATTGGAGAAGTTTGTATCTTTTTAGGTATTGATTAGCACCTGGGAATGACCCATTTACAGTGTGGAGGGAAATGGGTGATCGGTCTCTGCCGACTGTCTCACGCTGTTCTGCCATGGCATGCGTTTCCCTTCCTGTCGGTCAGAGATGTTCTGGGGCCTTGCCAGTGAGTGCCTCATGGACGGTGACTCGACAGTGATGCAGGAGACGTTCACATCCATCTGTCCTCTGTTTAAAAAATTTATGTGGTTCCAAAACTGGCCCATATGAGGTAAACTATAAAAACAAGAAAGAGAAATTTCTCACATTACAGTAACTAAAACCAGTTCTGAAACCTTTCCAGCTGACTGGAGTAACTATCAGGCAAATCGTCACTAAATGATGACTCAGTGATCATTACTAAATGATTATGAACTAAATGATGGGCAGGTTGTCTTGCGAATCAGGGCTCTTAGATTGTTTTGTAGAATGTTAAAGTGAAGGTTTCCCTAAATTACGTTTTGTGACTAAATAACACGCCCAACAGTGCTTCCATCTGCAGAAGTGGAAGAGATGAAAGCCCGTCACCTGTTTTTGAATCAAAAGCATTCCACTTGTTATTCAGAACCGACCTTGAGGAAAAAACATGACTCGCACAGATAAAAGCAGTGGGAGTGCCTTGGGATGGGAAGTGTGACCAAATGAAAGTATTCCTTCTCTGGGGAAGATGGCCTTTGTACATACATACACACACACACACACACACACATGTAGGGTAAACATATCCTTATGGGGACCGCTCATTCATTTCTATAGGGAAA
>JAODUD010000026.1:4242584-4258772 GCA_026784285.1 Stomatorhinus walkeri | reverse complement strand
CTGCCGCCGCTGCCCCTCACTGCCACCTCTGCTGCTGTCACTGCCGCCGCTGCCCCTCACTGCCACCTCTGCTGCTGTCACTGCCGCCGCTGCCCCTCACTGCCACTTCTGCTGCTGTCACTGCCGCTGCCCCTCACTGCCACCTCTGCTGCTGCCACCACCATTGCTGCACACCAACTGCTCAGTGCAGAAAAACACATTCCAGTGTGAATTGCTGCTCTCAAATGACCCTGCTATCCTCAACTTCTGAAACTTGATAAATAAACTGGATAATAATTGTGTTGATATTGTCCGTCTGTCTTCCATAAATGCTTGTCTAGTACAGGGTTACAGTGAGCCCTTGGCCTAAAGGCAGCAGGTGACACAGAACATCCCTTGGATGAGGTGCTTAGTGCTTATCTAGTTAAATTGTATTTAAAAATACTAATGCAAAATAACGATTAATTTTCCAATCCAAGTTTTAACGTAGGGTCCTGAATAAAGTATTTTTTACACTGGAAAATCAAGTTCAGCTATACCATTTCTTACCTTTTTATATGAACGATTCCACTCTGAGTTGTATTGTTTTTGCCTAAAGTTTCAACACCCTGCATTTCTCAATGACCTATATGACTAGAAAGTACATATTTGCATGTTAATCTAAATAATCTGCAGTGATGAGCTGATCCATATTCATTGCTCACAGATTAGACACGACCAAAAAAAACCTTTTTGATTTCCTTCCATAATCCTATCTCATCCATATGGATATGCGTTAATGACTGTCGTGACTTCATCCTGTGATGGCTGGAGTTTAGGAGGATCAGAATTAAGTGCAGAATGAATGACTAGTCTGATTTTGGGAAAAAATATTATCTGCTTGTAGAATGCTTTGCAGGGTCACAGGGTGCATTTTCTTCGTTAGTCCTAAATTTTCTTTCCTTACTTATCACAGTAGCATAACCCATTAATACATACTGTAGGTTAAACTTCTTTCTCAGACGGACAGCTTTAATCTGGCTTTTGACAGAATTCCGAAAACCAGAAAACCTTACAACTCAGGACAAGCGCTTGACTGATATAGTCACGGGATTGTCATTTATCCCACCCTCAAGATCTCAGTTCCAGCTTCCTGAAAAAAGAACTAACCTGGGGTCATCTTTGTTGATTTTCGTTTTGCATTGGTATACTCTTCCTGCCTTCAAACAATTCCTCCTTTCCTTTCATCTTCAGACTCCCCCTGTCTGTCGCTGAAGTCTTACAACCTTCTCTCATAAGGTTCTCTTCCCATCCATAGCACAGTCCTAGTTTAAGAGTAAGTCAAAAGGAAATTAAATTCTTATCTCATGCTCTTAAGTGCTGCTGTGATATAAATTTATGCTATGTCAAATTTCGAGACAGCTCTCGAGAACATGCTGTGGAGCCATAGGTGTATCTACTTCACAATCTGAAACTTTGTGCCATTATTACCATGCAGAATCCCCTGCTGTGTAATCTCTCACCCCTGATAGGGTGCTCTGCTTTTCTGTTCTGAACTGATCTAGCTATTTCAGGGTGATACGAGTAGCAATTGTCCTCAGGGAGAAGTGAAAGAAAAATGTGTGCAAACACATCCCAGTGAATAATGCTGCAGTGGGCTCACAGGCAGGGTTCTCAAATGACCCTGCTATCCTCAGGTGCTGGGCTCGACATGGAATGAATGTGCGGCACCAATCTCGTTTTTCATCTTTTATGCTTGTACTTTCATGACATGAGCCAGTTTGTGGCATCAAAGCAGAAGGATGGGTGTCTGGCTTGTGTTCCTGTGGGCCAAAACGGCAGCTGTGCTGCGTAAAAGCCACAAATGATTTTATTTTAATGTGATTTGCAGTCTGAGCAAAACATTGATCTACATTTCATTTTTGATACATTTATATGGTGGTAATCAAACACAGAGCTGTACAAACATAGAATGGAGCAGCGGCTGTAACCTGTTCCACGGAGGGACAGTGCGGGTTTTGGGGATGACCTCTCAATCAGCCAATAATAAAACAGTGGTTCTCAATTTATTCCTGGGGACCCACTGTTATTGGCTCATGCTGATTGTGAGGTCATTCCAGAAACTGACACCAGCCTTCAATGGAACAGTTAGCCCACCCCTGGAATAGAATGATACTTTGTTAATACCCATAGAGAAAATATTTTTACCCGATCCTGCTCTCCATAACACACGTACAAACAAGAGCAGGCTGGGGTATCAAAGTGAGGGGCTGCCACCCTCAGCAGTGGACCTGGAGGTTAAAGGGCCTTGCTTGTGACTGTGCTACCAAGAGACTGGACTCAAACCAGTGATTTTCCAAGCACAAGCACTGAACCACATATGCAGGATTTTCCTTTTTTCATTTTTAGTCTCTTGGTTGTCGATTTCTCTTCTCAAAATGATATTTTTTCTGCTTTTATACCACTGGGAATTTAACTCAAGGGTATAGGCAAGCACTTCCAGAAAGATTTCGATGTTCAAGTAGTAAATTTTGAAACAGGGAAACCCTTTGCATGGCAGCTGGATGTTGCTGGAACACGGTTACATTAAAGCGGTACCTCCAGGTGTAGCAGTTTGACCCCTGTAAGCTCAGCAATGCTGTGAGATACATGATAATCTCCTGTTGACCTCTGCTTATAATATCTGAGAAGTGACATCTATGGCACTGACGCTTATAGCTCTTGGACTACAGCTCTATTTACGAATAAATCTGCCGTCCTCTTTTCCCTTCGCCCATTAACATGCCTCTAATACTCTACTTATCATCTGATACCCAGTTAGGCCACAGTCATATCTTGGCTAGATGTCTTCCCACATCTGAATTGTTTCCTTTTTACTTCCGTCATTGTTGAAGATGGCCCAAACTAATGGGTTTGCCTTTCAGCTCTGGCCCTAATTCATGATTTCAGCAGAACATCCATCCTATCATTTGAATCTGGCCCCTAGGACCTCTGTCTGCTTTCATAAAGATGGCATTTCTGTCTTCCCATTCTGTAATGGAGACACAGATTTGCAATGGGCCACACTTGCTTTTTATGCATTAGAACAGTATTTCTTCATGCGTAATGTGGTGTAACCATATTAACACACTTGAATTTTGTCGTTGCAATGGAAAACAAACAAGCGAAGATCAAATTTTTGGTGTAGGATCCAGACTGAAGACAGGAATGTCAACTACAGCAGACAGCATTGATTCCACTTAATAATAATCTTACTATAATAAAGAAAAGATTTAATGATTTTACCTGCTTGTTCCACAATGGTTGCTTAATTTCTCACGTGAAAGGAGAGCAACACTGGATCTTAATTAATAGATCAATATTAACACACATAGCCCAAAACAGACTCCCCAGAGGCAATTTAACTGGCAGTGGGAATCTACCTTTATTTCTGTTTGAAAGGCTCACAGTTTTCATTGTGCTTACATTTGAATTTTTATAGTAAATGTTAAACACATTAACGTGGTGTACCCATTGTCAAAAGGCAAAACATGTTTAGTGTTGTTCCGTAACCATAGCAGTGGCAAACTAAAAGAAAAACACCATTGCATGTGGAATATACACTGATCGTTTCGCTGTAAAAGTCATTGATTGTGTTACTTTGATGCAGCTTTATAAATAAATGAGCAAAGTTACAGTAATGCAGTCAGGCACAACTTAACCTAGTCAATACAGACACTTCAGCAGACTGAATGGGACACAATCGACCCATAAAAACCATTGACTAAAACCAGAGAGGCGGGGCGGTAACGCTTAACACAAGCATTAAATGTGAATTAACTAACATGGGGCACTTCCCATAATTCACACTGCATGCAGATCAATGTCTGTAAAGCCATTAAGGTCATCAGTGCCTCCCTGAAAGAGACTAAGGCGCGTTAATCTGCCCTCAGCTGCAAAATGCCCAGATAACGAGGGCTAATGAATTAGCAAACAGCATTTAGGGATGTAAGGAGTGAAGCCTGTGTTAGCAGACTGAAACTCCACCCCCCGCCCCCAACGCCCTCTCCTCCGAGCTAAATTCATCATTGATTCAACTTGTCATGGTTATCGGGGGGGGGGGGGGTGGGGCTGTGTAGTGATCATGCTCTCAGAATTAAAGGACTGAGGGTCCAAATTAGCACTAGGTAATTGACACCATCCATCCTCCCGCACACACTGGTGGGGAGGTCTTGGGAACAAGGCGACAAGATGTTTTTCGTTTTCCGCCATACTATTTCGGAGCCTTAAACCAGACAGGCCACTCTAGTGTCATGATTCAAGCCTGGAGGACCGAGGCAACAGTTGAGAAGCACTTTGATATGTTTAAAATCACCGAAATCACACATATTATCATTATAATGGTTAGCAGAACAGAAACATCTGACCGGCCCAAAATGTGGTTTACAAAAAAACACATAAAACTAATATATCACATTATATATTTTAAAGTTTTTTTTCTTACCGTTTTTATTTGGAGAAGCCCTGCCCTCTGTTGTAACGGTTTGTCCTCATGTCCCGCTCTGGCAGGCAGAAGGTCACTTTCACCCCCGCGAGTAGAGATGACATAGAGAGCGGTGAGCGGAGAAGCACGGAGCGGCTTGTATGAAAACGAAAATCAGTGAAGACCTTGTATCATAACCAACAATTAATAAATAAAATGCTATGTGAGATGGTGAAATTTAATCGTCTCGTGCTGATTATTTTATTTGATTGTGCAAAGTGCAACTAGCTTGGTTAGTTAACCCCGTAGCTGAAATAGCAAGGCTGGTAACGCAGGTGTACATAGCGTTTCTGTCACTGAAAATTCTCATCCCACTGTTTGCTGTCAGGGCATAAGAATGAGTAAGAAGCTCGTCAAAAAACAGCTCCAGGTCTGGTATTTACTTGGGGAACACCATAAAGTAAGTTGCTCAGAAACTCAGAATAATTTAGTTTATAAATAGTGCTGGCAGAAGGTCCCATTTATTACCAAGAAGAGATTCAGTAAATCTCCAATATTTACTACTATGGGTCTCTAGAAGATCCTCTAGTCGCTATTTTATGTGTGTCGTGTTTCTTTATGGACAGTCAGCATGTCTTTGTGAGAGAGACCGGGTGCAGGAGAGTGACAGGGCATTACAGTGGACCTTCAGGTGAGGTCATTTTTCCACAATGAATGGCCTGATATTGATACTCGCAAATTGTGTATACGCCTCGTAATTTTAATAATTCCTGAAAATTCAGTATGAACAATGCTGCACTTAACGCAGCTAAGCTACCATACTAGTGAAGATGAATAACAGTAAAATGGAAAGATAAGTTTACGAAAAAACTAACTGTATACAGTACAGTACAGAATCGCCTTATAAGGCAACGTGACGTCACACCTCTGACCCTGATACACTGCCCCTCCCAATGTTAATGTGAAACATACGCTCCTAGGACCCCTGTAAACATCGTTGTGTATATTTCCCAAAGTTCATTGAGTGCATGTTTATGTGTTTTCTAGTGCAATGGTGGGATCTCATTAATAGTCTACTGTGGCTTCTGACAGTTCAACATCCTGTAAATCTTGCAATCTACTCTTTTATGGAAAATAAGTGAAGAACATGAAGACACACTTCAGCAAATTATTCTTAAGGAGAGGAATTCACTGGACTAGTCCAACAAGGAAATACAGATTAACTCAAGTGAAAATCATTAATATAAATTTGATATTAATCTGCCTTAACCATTTTTTCATATGATGGGCAGTTCTGATGTCATACCCCTCTGCTGTGGGAAAATTAACACGAGAAAAATTAGTCAAACTGCTATATTAACCAATGTTTGTGAAAGATATTTGGCGCCTGCCCACTAATTAGCAGTGTGTAATTACGCAATTTACTCTGGCTTTAGAGATCAGGCACTGGAACAGTCTTTATTAGCTAGAGAGAGGCTACATTGCACACTGCTCCCTTGGGCGGGTGGAGGTTGTAGTGTGTCGGGGGAAGAGTTTCTATGTAACAGAAGTGAGAGGATCATCCACCCACATAGATTGGCCTTTTAAACACTGATTGTGTATTTTTTGTCATCTTATCATACAATATACATATTGTAATCTTACTTTCAGAAGGTCCAGTTCACATTTTTTGGAAGGTTGGCTTCTTGACTTCAGAGAGTTCTTTACACATTCAGCAATACACAGTGTAATTTAGTAAGTACTACCACATTTTGCATTCTGTGTGAGGGCAGGGGTTTAAAGTACCCAGCTGCAGCTTGTGTTAAGGTCCCTCCCAAAGTCTTGGTAATGTCCAATTGATGCCTCCACATTAATGTGTCCTTATTTTTAGCGATGCTTCACCAGTTACCCATAATGCAACACAGCCAGGTCCTGACCTTCAAAAAGAATGCCTTTGTATGTCAACCGCTTGTCATTAAGAAAGGCATGACTCTGCCTGTTTACGCTGTGATCACTGAGCGTGCGCAGCCAGGCATTGTGAGTGTTTTCCCGTTTCACGAAAAAAGCCCCCAGCTGCTGATAACATGGGGCTTTAATGGGGCGTCTCATTGCAGTGGCGACACATCTGGCTGCAGGCACAGCTGTCTCATTAAGCACAGCATTAATGTGCCAGTGAGTCACCCTCCCCCCAAAACCTTGAAAACTATGAAGCAGACACACGAATAGCTACATTAATCCTACTCACCATTGCCAGCAATGACTGTTTTTCCCCTTTACTGCAGATTTATTTACTTTGTTAAAGTTTCAACTTTGAAACGTTCCCAAGGGAGTTTTCATATGAATCTTACTGTCAGGAAAATGGTGCTTCATCCAGATGGGTGAATCGCTCACCTTCCTCCTTGATCCCATTCCCTTTTCTCCTGTTCTCCATCCCTGTTTGCTGCTTCTGATGTTCTAACAACTGGATTTATAACCTTGTCCTAAAAACCAGGTGTGACCCCTCCAGCAGTCTGCAAGCCAAGTATAATTGCACCCACGTGTGTCAAGTGGGTTAAAAATAAGGTAGCATTGACTTAGCAGACCCATGTTAGAGTCACTGGAATAAAAGTCATTAATGAGCTGCTTGATAATTTATCAGACACACTTGTAAATAAAATCGGTAATGATTTAAATCTATCTTGAAACAGAGGGGGTGCAGCTGTAATAGGGTTGTTGGGGTTACATGGCTTATTGAAGGTAGCTGGTCAAGCCTTCTGAGTCTTATCTCTGTCAGTCTGCGCAGTGTACCTGCAGGAGCTCCAGTGGAAAATCTTCTTAATTAATACATACAGGTCAAGTCTTATTTGTCAAATTAGTCTTTCATTTTGCTACTTATGAACACATCTCATACATGTTGTCTCCGACCTCCTGATCCTTCTTCTAGATAAGTGGATATGAAAGATGGAAAGACAGATGAATAGAACTCAAAGGTGAGCTAGACTTTAATGGACGGCTGTGGTAGTCTGAAATCAGAAGCCTACAGCTCCTGCGAATCTTCATTGTGACACTTTGTTGTATTTTGAGGTATTTTCATAAACAAATTTCGGATTTCTTTTCCAATTCCTCGAGGTTTACCATGAACATTATTTGATCCAAAACTGAGATCAGACCATGCTTAAAGCTAAGCACCTCACTGAAATCGTCATATGGAAAAGTTTTTAAAAAATAACATATAACACACAAATTATAGAAGCATTTTATATAACACTCAAAATAAATTTACAACCAATATTAACTTAACCTTTAATCAGACATATATATATATATATATTTATTGAGGTAAATTACATATCAAATTAACGTACCTTTAAACATCCTACATTCATGTACATTCCATATTAAATGTATGTTATTAGTCATAGATGTTCTTTATTCATATAAAATACTTATTACATTCATGTTTTGTCAAGTGTGTTCGACAGGTCGACCTGAGGGCATGAACAATGTAGTAGTACATGCTTAATTAATGCATTAATTAACCAGTAACTAAGTAAAGTACTGATCCCATGTTCATTCATCATTAATAAATCATGACAATTCATGTATTTCATAGGAAAACCTATATTAATTCTTAAAAACCTATATTACATCTTGTGTAGTAAATGCTACAACTGGTCTTACCATTAATAACGAATTAGTTAACTGTTAACTAACATAGTGCCTCAATGGAATACATGAACTGTCATGATTGATAAACCATGGAATCAGTACATAACTAACAGTTCGTTACTGGTTAATTAATGCATTAAGTAAGCATGTACTGCTACATTCATGCCCCCTCTGACCAGGTTCGGATTGATCTACAATGTGTTCTGAGAATATAACGTGAATTTTCTAATGTCTCATTTAACCAGCTGAATGTGGAGAGATCATACATTCCTTCATTATATATATCAATAATATAAAAGCAATATATATTTTTATCAAGAAACAACAAGCAAAAACATGTATGTCCTACTAAAGTCATATGTTATCATATATGATGAAAAGTTCATGTAAAAGTTCTATATTTCTCTTACAGGCTTTTCCCTTGAGTGCCTTACATGTTTTTTTTATATGAATGTGGGCATAATCATGCAAGAAAAAACACTGAGTTGTAGTAAACATAAAAAAACATGATGTGTTGTCATATATAATTGAAATAAGAAACATGTCTGTTAGCCTTATATGAACTATTCATTATTTCATATAGGTCCTTCTGTCACAAAGACAGACATAGGCAGCGAGAAAATCAGAGTCATACTTACTGTGTGGCAAAAATATGTTTTAACTGGCCTTTGTTTTGGAGACGTTTCTCTTCATCACCAGAATTCTTATATACATGGTAATATTTATCTAGATCCATTTTAAATAATCCAAATGCATCCCATAGCTAATCTAATAAGTAAAATTACATTTTACATTGTATTACATTACAGGCATATAATCTATGTTATGGTCCTTTACATGCTATGTCAGTTCATGGTCCTCAGCAAACCGAATACGTATGTCTGACATTTGAAACAACAGTATATTGATATTATGGGACATGGTTGCCACTGATACCGGTTTAGCTGCACCCAGTAGCTGTCCATTTCCCTGTCTTCTTTTTCAGCCATTTTGTATAGGAGTTGGTGCCATCCTTTCTGGACTCCTGAGTTAGTGGTATTTACACATAATTGAAAGACACCAAGCAAAGCTTCTAAGTACCAAATGTGACACTTGTAATTGCGAGTCATTTGGTGATGACATCGTTGTTTGTGATGTCATGCTGTTCTGTATTTTTTGATTGGAGTAGGAGGCAGTGGAGTATTTTGGAAAATGTGTTCAAGAAAGATTGACATGTTCATTTTCCGTTTCATCCTCCTTTGAATTGCTACAGTCCTGCCAGGACATCCCACAGGCCTGAAAATTGTACCATTGTACGGTTCATCCCTACATCTCATTCCAGTCTCAATGATTCCAATCTAAAGTGCTCATTTGTGAATCTGCCCCCTTCATTTGCAGAAATCCCAAATTTTGCAATCTATTCTATATGCATCATGTCACTGGGTTGGATGAGTAACAAGCACCTGCTGCCGCCGTCTTTGAACAATCAGAAATAAAACATTTCTCTCTCCTTCGTGGTTCTCCACTCAGCAGACAGCAGTACAGCCCGAAGAGTATTATTTCATTTTTAGAGAGTAACATCGCCGAGCTGATCATTATAAATTGCTTTTAGTACCTGGTAATAGTTTACTGTAAAGTCTTGCCTCATACTGCTTTCAGTCTGAGTGAACCTGTTCAGAGGCCATGGGTGACTTTCCAGCAGGAAATTGTGAAGGCCTTCATTGGCCATTTTCCAATTTATCCACAATCTTTTTTCTGTGCTTCAGACTTGCCCTTTGTTGCAATGATTCAGTATATAAGACTTTATGTCAGCGCTTATCAGCCCAAAGGCTTGATATTATTTAGCAGCTTAGTTACTTTTCTTTGTCTGCAGCTGAAGTTTCATTTGTGAATACCGAGGTGTTTGGAAAGTAACGTTTCATTAATTTTGAACGTCCCTCCTCTATGTATTTATACTCTTATATACTCTTTTTGCTGTGGGAAAAGGTCAAATTAAAATCAGGATTTGCTCATGTGGAAAAGTACTAATACTAGAGTAACGCACAATCAGCACTTAGTTAGGGATTAGGCTTCTCCCTGCTAACCCTGGCCAGAGCTGGGGATGGTCTGGGCTGCATCACGCATGAAATGCTTGTCACATGTCATTATCTCCAGGCTTTTTATTCCTGCATGTATTTTCCGTAACCTTAGATCCATGTCAGTGGGATCACACAGGGCGACGTAGAGACTCACGTTGACTTCAGCCTTCTGGAGGAAATCCGAGTAATTGATATCATTTATCTTGATATCATTTATCTGCAATAAATGGAAGAAGACTGACAAAGTGAGCTTGTATGGGTTTTGAATTCCCTTCCATCTCAGACTTGTAACAACCCGTGTGAATACTCGTAGTAAATATGGTCATTGCTAAAAATTTCAGGATATAGGGATGAACAAGCCAAATTTTGGATATTGCTCCTTCCTCATCCTCAATTAGTCACTCGCTGCTCCCAAACTTAGGATCCTAGCATTCAGTGTCCATTGAAAGCAAGCAGAATCTTCCAAAAATACTCATACGAATCAATCCTTCTTGACTTACGTGCCTGATAGTATCTGCCACAAGTATTATAAATGGAACTTTATCCTTCAAACCGAATTATGTGTTTTGACAAGTGATGGATCGATGTTTGTGAACTCTGTGCTGTTAATATGCCCGTGAGTTTATCTTCAGTTATGTTCTAATGATGGCAGGTGATGTACTGCTTAGGGAAGGTTTTCATATTAAATATTTCACCAGAATTCAGATGTTATTTTGAAACTGTACTGTTATATTTATGGTATAAACAATGAAAATATGGAACTAATGTGTATTTAATCTAACTGGTCAAATAAGTTTGTTTTTCCTGCTTTTTGCGTTTTTATTTTATCTCGGTGATCCCTAACTCAACTTTTTTCATGTTCACATCACTGATTATTCTTTCAATGCCCAGAGAAACCATCCAAAATGACGCACATTAAAGCATTTCATTGATCAAAGTTTTTCCACTGAAAGCATTCCCTTGAGCCATTATTGATTGTTGTTTTAAAAAGTGCAATGAGGGAAAATGGTCATTATAATTACTGCAAGATTAAATGATGTTTCACGTTTCCCTAAATATAATGTTGCAAGCTGGAGCGTGGTGGAGTCTTGGGTAATGGTTAGATCAAGGTTTGATCCATATGCAAGTATGTTTCAAATGGAACAGGAGTCTTTCCACTAATGGACTGTTCCTTCACTGACTGTGATAAAACCCAAGGTTAGCATTCCAGCTTCCACTTATGTCCACTCAAGGTCAATAAGGACAGTGGACTGTAAACTCAAAGAGCCCAAGACTTGCCAGGCTAGCTACCTGTTCAATGTTCTGAGACAATTTGTGTCATTTGATTTCATTATTAGTGATTGAATTAAAGTTTGTATGCAAATACAATAATAATTATGTGTGAGCTTTCATGGTATAATGAAGTATTATACCATTACTCTAAAGCTTCTGTGAATGCAAAACAAAAGTCAATGAACCATTCGATATAGTTCTTTTTAGTTTACGTGCACTTTCAATTCCTGTAATTACTCTCATGTCAAATCATCTACTCAGTCTGGAATGGCAAATTAAATCCATCATAGCTACCCCCAAAGACGTCATGCGTGACAAACTAGCGCACGGACACCTAGCACACAGACACCTAGCGCACAGACACCTAGCGCACAGCCACTACCAAGAGCAGCCAATCCAGCTGGTCCACTGAAAAAGATGTGGGTCTTTTAATCAGCTGGCGCACAGTTACACTTTACATTATCATATGTTTAACTATTGTTTAACCATTATCATATGTTTAACTGAACTGCGTGTGGGACACTGCAGGGGCCTCTGTGTCCTCTGTATGGCAGGGCTCCCCTGGGTGCCCTAGCTTCTTCAGGTCTGTGACCCTGCACTGGATACAGGGGTGTGTTTGTGGTTTCTGGGGCTCCAATTAAAATGGCACGTTGGCCCCCTAGATGTTTCAAAGACCTAATAAATTACTAGCGAGTTGAGCACTAAATTTACACTAATAAAATGACTGAGAACACAGTATTTAAATTAAAATCAGCCCCCCCCCCCAAATAAAGCCCTCCTAGTAATGCCAGTCAGGAGACTGTCGCTAGCAAGCTGGTTAACAGAACATGCTCATTCAGCACCTCCTAAATAAGGAACATGTGTAGTTAATATTTAATGTAGTGACCTTTTGTGGCCAACAGTGGGCCCCCAAACTTCAGGGGCCCAACTCAAATGCATGCGTTGAGTGTAGGCAAACACCACCACTGATGGGATAGAGATTTAGATATATGGATGGTTGCTTATTCATAGTGAGAAAAAAGTTGCCAGTACAAGCTTAATGTTGCAGGAAATTGCAATATGAACATAGTTACATAGATCTCCATCCATCGTCTGTAACCGCTCGTTCAGTTCCAGAGTCAGTGTGTATATGGAGGACTTGTACTTACGAACAAACTGCCATAAAGCCTATTATATTAAATAATCTGAGTTAAATAATCATCCACAATAACAAACGAACACAGTCCTGTGATGCTTGTGAAAACATTGGGCGGCTTCGGCAGATCATCAGCTCGATGTACAGCACAGTACTGTATGTAGTTACTTTTATATTATTCTGTATTGTATTATTACTGTATAATGTATCCATGGTCGTGACATAAAACAGCAGACTTAAAGGCATGCGTTTGGTGAACAAAAAAGGGGGTTTTATTGGGGCCAAGATAGGAACAGGGGTCAAAACGGGAAGATTAGTATTGGGAAGTACACAGGCAGCATGGGGGTTCGATGACGGGACTGGAGCTAACGAGACAAACAGGTACTTAAATACAAAAACTAACGGGGGCAACAAGCAACAAGCACGGCCCATCTGGGTCACGTCAGGGTGGAGACGAAGGATCTGGCAGACATGGCCGGCAGGACGTAGCATCATTATTATCTACTCTGTTATTATTGTTTTCCCCACTTACCTATAAATTTGATTTTAAGACGGACTTAGGAACACATGTCCTTCGAAACCTGGGAATTGCTTTTACTGTATGCGTGCACAAGGTGTGAGCACTACTGCTCACACGGCTTCTGCTGTGCCCCAGCAGTGAAATGGCAAACCTGGGACTGGACGTCAACACAAGAATCTGTGTTCCTCCTACTACAGTAGAGTATTGCCATGATTTAGATTTCAGATGGCAATGTTACATTTACATTTACAGCATTTGGCAGACGCCCTTAGCCAGAGCGACTTACATAAGTGCTTTAAGACTTCACAATGAATTTCCTCCCGATACCAGCTCAATGTTCATAAAAAGCAGCAGCTACACTGAATGGCATGATCAGCTAGCAGTGCCAACTGCTGCACTGATGATACTCAAAAGCATGCATGGCGCTTACACACAATACCGACAGATAACTCGCCTACTGTCTATAGCCCTCAGGCACATTACAATGCTCTAATTAAGGAGGCTAGACCTGGAGGCGAGAGTCGTGTGCTGAGTTACTGAAAGGCTCTTCCCTTGTAGTGTAATCCTCTTCCTACATTGACTGAGCAAAACCCCATGGGGGGAAAAATGTATCATTTAACAAGCCCTGAAACAAGGGATAAATTCTTATACTGGATTAAAGCAGTGACGTTGGCATAATTAAATTTGTTGATTTAATTTCTGGTCATCCTGAGAGATGTGTGCAGTCACAAAAGGGTCGCTTCTATGCTTTAACTGAACCCCAGACTGGATCCATGCATCTTCTGGAATGATCCATAAGGATATTATTGTTTTTTCTATCTTTGTGATGTGGGGGCAATTGACCAAAAGCGGTGTGTGTGTGTAGTGTGGTAGACACAGACCTTCAGCTTGCAGAATAATGGTGATAACAGTGAGCTGGGTGATGTTTCTCATCCTAACACTGTAAAGCTGTAGACCTGCAGTGCTACAGCTGTGCTAGCCTGGTGCGTTTTGCCTGAGAAGTTCCATCACGAATGGCACCATTAGCTTGCTGAAGCTGCAAGTATTGACTTGAGTTTCTAAGGGTCACCTTTGTAAGTATGGTGTTAAAGCATAATGAATTAATGTAGCATATTATACTAAAATATATAGTCATTAAAATACAATATACATGGGTACATTTTTTTAAAAAAAGATTATTTTTTGAAACTTTGACAGATTGACAAAGATTGACAGAATGTTTGTTCATGAACAAAAACCTTAAGTCCGGACTTTCAGTTGTGGGTGTGGAAGCTGTGGTAGACATGGCACGAACAACACAACACAATGTGTGTGTGTGTTTTTAAATCTAAACCTTGCATATACAGAATCATGAACCAAGTGACTTAAAGTAATATATTACGGGCAACCCCCTCCTCAGCACTGCTGACGCTCATTGCCTTTCATGGGTTTACATAAAGGGCTGGTGGTCAGACATTACCAGGACAATAATTCATTTAAAGCCTCATAGGCTCTGAAACTCATGACAAGCATGTTTACATTTTCCTGGACAGCTGTAACATTTCAGGATCTAAACACAAAACAGGCCAGGTGACCAGGCCATTCATTAGTTTACCTGCACCTAATTACTAATCATGTAACACTAGTTTCTGGTTAATCTAAATTTTCTCCCAGACACCACAATCCACACAATACCAGACAAAATATTTAGTTTTTTAAACATGCATTGAATTAATAATTACACATCTACGATATCTTATTTAATAAATATTTAGTACAAGTAATAAATGTATTTTTATCACTTAAAAATGTTGGTGATGCTTCACTTAAAGCTCTCATATATAATGCACTATAGATACCTTCATAATTCATTATAAGGCTCGGTATAAGAATTAAGAAAGCTTTACAGCATCATCTATTGACATTCAGCAGGCATTATAGTGTTGAATATAATACTTCACGAACTCTGATAAAGCTGGCATCAATACTGCACTAAACATGCTTCTTAATGCATTGTAATGGTCGGTAAAAGATTAACGATACTTTGTTCTGCATTATGAAGGTATCTATAGGGTGTTATAGATGAAAGCTTCATAAAGCATTCATAATGCATAATAAATATGGCTTTAATGTGTTATGCCTTTTTATAAATATTTATACTCATGTTTATAATGCTTTGTGAATGCATTATAATGTCATTGTTATAGACATGGCATTCATAGAGACTGTCAGGGTCAGTGCCGTCTGACCTCATCCGCTGTGACTTTTCCCTGTTTGCCCAGCAGGAATTGCTGGTCATTCTGCCCCCCCTCACTTTCATATAGCCCTTAAACATTTGTGTGTTTTCTCGGCTCCTGGGACTGTCACGTAGCTCAATGGGTTGAGCATGTGGCTTAGAGCCTGCAGCCCTGCTGGTAACACCTAAAGGCCAGCCTCATCAGTTTCCAAGCAGTTATTGGTTTTCTGTTCCCCAGCGTTTGTTGTTTTCTGTCTTGGTCTTCCTGTCCTAGGTTCACCATCCCTGTGTTCTCTTCTGGATTTATTTTGTACCATTTGCTTCACGTTATTATAATATTATCTTTGCATCGTATTCCTAGTGTCTGGTTAATGTCTCCTAGTTTAATATCTGTTAAGCTTCCTAGTTCTGCACTCGTTATTGTTAATTAGCTCCACCTGCTTCTTGTTGCCCCGTGTCTTTCTTGATTGGTTGTCCTGCTCATGTTTCCCTCCTGCCCCCTGGTTAGCCCGGCGCTGTGTGTATTTAAGTGCCTGCCCAGCTGTGTTATTTAATGAGTCATAGTGCACGTTTGTATGCCATGTTACTGCTTCTTTTGAGCCCTGCGCTCCCTGTTCAGCCCACTTCCCTAGTTGTGTTACTTTGTAGTTTCTTTAGTTGATTATTATTTTTCCCTGTTTATTATGGACCCCTCATGGTAATTTGTATTTTGTGGTTTTCCCCGGTTTGTCCCATTTTGTTAATAAAGCCCTTTTGTCTCGGAGACGGCCCGTGGCGCGTCACTCCTTTTCCACCTACGACATGCCGAGTTGCGACACTCGCTCATCATGCTCATCATCATTAAAGTAATTTATTTATTTAGCAGATGCCGGGGGGGGGGGGGGGGGGGGGGGGGGGGGGGGGGGGGGGGGGGGGGGGGGGGGGGGGGGGGGGGGGGGGGGG
>JAODUD010000026.1:4230496-4242579 GCA_026784285.1 Stomatorhinus walkeri | reverse complement strand
AACGTTAAAACAATTGAATTGAGACAAGAATCAAACAAAAGATATGAACGAGTTAAAACTCGGGAAAAACCCGATTCTCGATCACTCTAATTTGTCGAAGAATCGGGTTGAGAGTGATTCATTTCACTAACAACAAACATTGCTCCTCTCATTTTTTCATGTAAAATTGTGTTCTTTGGGGGGCAGTAGCGCTTTACCTGGTGGTACCTGCCTGACTTCTAGATTAGTGTTACTAGTTGAAATAAACTATTTATTGAGTTTGTAGTATTCACACAAATATTTACAGTACATCACTATAACAACCGCTAATCTCTTGATAATCTATTCTCTAGTTTATTTGTGGTTTCATTATAAACTGCCTGTATCTCCTCTGTTCATAGTTTTTTTTTTCCTTGTCGTTCAGCTGACCTTGAATTTTGCAGAGAATTTTTACATTTATGAACACGAGAAGGAGAAACCAGAGATTAATTGAAACCTCTCTGGGTGATGTAGGAGTCGTGAAATACTTTAATAAGAAATGCAAAAGCTTAGTGTATTATTTAAAAAATATACCATTGCTTGTTATTAAATATTTCCCAGGATAGTAATGCAGGAATTTTTGGTATTCCAGCTTAATTGATTGATTGACCATTTCCCATAACCCCCTGTGCTGTATAGGTCACGGTGAGCCTATGCCAGCGAATACACGGATACTACAGGAAACACCCTGGATGGGATCTCAGTTCTTCTCAGGGCAGAAACGCGATCCGATAGGTGCTGAATCTGGTGCAGTGTCACTAATCCCTTCACTGGCATGAAGCTGGTTTAGTCATGGCTGGCACTGGTCTTTTCCTTGTGGCCCATGGGTCTGTGGGGCTGAAAAATTCATCACAGGGATCCTCAGCACCCAGTTAACAAAATGTAGGTGTGTCCCTCACTCAAAGTTATCATGCCCCCCCCCCCCCCAACCTCCTGCTCAGTACACTGGGTGGCAAACTAGGAAACTGTTTGAAGAGCTTGCAGAAGCTCTCAGAAATTCCTATCTTAAAGCATGGCCAGGATTTATTTGACACTAGCAGTGTCTTCATGGTGTCTTGTAATTTCAGGAGTCCAGTGTTTTCCTAGGTCAGGAAGGCTTACACGTATGACACACGGAGCGGAAATCCTATAGCAGGCTCATTCAAAGTTTTATTGAAGAGTGTCTTGCACACATAAAGCATTTTGCGTTATACATTGCAGATTAGTGGATATTGTTTCAGGAGAGGAGTGGAAATTGCCAAAATGTTCCAAGCTGCCGGGAAATCAATGCTTATATCGATGCTTGCCTTACAATTTTTGAGGATGAAAAATACATATTTGAAAACTCAGGGGATTAATATGTACAAAACATTTTCAACACAAATTTACATATTTTATAATATTTTATTTATTTATTTGTTTGTTTGTTTGTTTATTAAGAGTACCATAATAATTCTTAGAGACTCATATTTTCATATAGACTAGGCCTACTCGCTTTTCAATTGTTTTACTCTATACGACAGTTATTTCCCCTCACTGGATATTTTTGTCTCGCATCATTTAATGCATTTATTTTTTTTTTCTAATACTTCGTTAGTGCAATAACTGCGGATGAAATTCTGTTCCCCGAAGGACAAACAGACTACTTATTCGTGGGACCGATAGGAACAAAACGTCTCCGTAAGCTTATTTGCCGCAAGTCAGGCTTTAGGACCAATTGCATAGATAAAGTGGCAGAGAGAGAGAGAGAGAGAGAGAGCAGAAGGGCGGATCAGGGATAGCTTTTCGGTTCATGAGTAACACCGAAGGGGAGCAGAGGTGTCCTTTTATCTGAGGAGTAAGTCTTCAAGGTACCGAAACCGAGTCCGTGAACCTTATTAAGGAGCCATGGGATATTGCGGGAGGCATCCGTTCATTTATCTTCTACTGTGCATCCCAATAGGTAGGTATAGGTATTCTTATCTTGAGTTACAGTTAATAGAGTTACAATAATATCTGCACAAATTTTCTTCCTACGGGCTACTGGTATTCGTAAAAATATCCATACTGGGATGTTCTTAAACGAAATTGCTGAAAATTACTTCATGAGGAGTAGAATTATGGACTATGGTGAGCCTTAAGTAGGTCACAAAAAGTTCTGATGCTTCGTAAAATTGTGGTTGTTTTCAATATTTAATCCAAAAAACTTTACATTAACATGTGCCGAAAGTATTTAATATAATACTGTATTTTAAACTTAATGATTTCATTTTATTTTTTTGCATGCATTCGTGTTAATATTATATTCTGTGTATATTTGTAAATAGTAGAGAAACGTTCAGTTAAGACAAGGATGATTCACAAGTGAGCGTTTTGTTTTTGTTAATCCGATCATACCGCTGCAAAACTCGCCTTTATCTTGAAATAAAGTTACCGTATTTCGTTGATCAGATGTTACTGAGCATGCCCTAACTTATTTGTACAATTCATTTACTTAGATTCGATATGAAAATATGTTCTGCTTGAAGGCTATCTTGTATCCTTCTTTCATTTTATAAACACAGTAATTTGTTTAATTATATGTATAGACCTACTTTTTGCATTCAGTCGTTAATATTTAGTAATTAAATTTATCTGATCAAAGTTGCTTGAAAGTAGAGGTCAGGTATAGAAATGTTGATGACTCCACTTAGGCTACATCCTTTGGTTTCCTGTTTCTAAAGATACAGTATCAATGATTAAATTTGCATTAGTGATGTTTAAGCTCTTCAAGATACTACAAAAGTAAACAATTTCTTGGCATAACTGTTATTAACTCACTCCAACTTCTCCCTGATAGATGAAGGCACACAGACAAACAATTAAGTTAAGCTTCATAAACGTAACCTTATTGTACACTGTATTTGTATTTTGTAAAGGAAAACCTCAGTTTATAATAATATATAGGCCCACACAAATTTCTTCTGCTGTCTACTCTACACAATGTGTTCTTGCTTTGAGTTTTAATTAAGTATCCTTTTTATTTGTAGTTCTCTTTTAAAAATGCAAACAAATCTTCCAGAGAAAAAGTGGGATTATTGTTCAGCAGTATGTAAATTTTTTACAGCTATCTGGTAGGGAGGTCATGCTGAAAGTCGGCTAAATTGGAAATGTCATTTCTTGTCACATTGTGACTTTAGAAATTTAAAAAATAAATTATATATATGTGTTTCCAGCATCTTAATTTCTCTGAATCTTTTGGAACTTTTAAAATTCATATGGTTCTAAGAATTATTTAAACACATAGTATATGTAATAATAAAATATGCAATATTTAGAGATTAATTGTCAACACACGAAATGTGTCCTCTGCATTTAAGCCATATGTGACGATGTGACATAGCAGGGGGCAGCTAATTCAGTGCCTGGAGAGCAGTGCTTGGGGGCGGCACCTTGCTGGTCAGGGATTCAAACCTGCAATCTTTCAATCACTAGTGTGCATATTAATTTATTCCCTTATATACAGTAAGCATTTTATGTCACCATTTTGTCCAGGATTGAACAAAACCATTCTTTAATTGCCATACCATATGTTACATAAGTGAATATATTTATCCCTAAACTCTTATATTCCATAAATGTTGGGTAAATTTCACTAGAAAGTTACACAGTTATTTATCTCAGTTTAATTGATTAGATTTTTGCTACATTGCATAAGAATATGACACATGAGCATGATTCATTCAGTATTTTAAAATATCAATAGTCATTTTAAAAGAGAAATAACAGCTGTGTTTATCACTGGAGCAGTGGTGAAATCGACGTCATTTATACACTTGTTTTGAGCAATAAGTTTTAGTGAACCTCATAAAATGTCATTGTTATTTGAATTTAAATTATTGTGAGTACAGTGGTCCCTCGCTATAAAACAGTTCACCTTTCGCAGCCTCGCAGTTTTGCAGATTTTTTTTGTGCAATTTTTCATGCTTTTTTGTGTTCTGTGTCCTGATTAGCGCATTATGGTCTGGGTCCTGATTGGCTGTAGACCATTGTCAAATGTTAATGTTAAGGCATTTTAGAACACGACTCCCGCGATTAACGGGGGACCACTGTACAATGATGTGACATAGGGGGAAGATACTATTATGTGTATCGAAACCTGCACAGGAAATAAAGGAACTGAAATTAGACTGACAAAGGTAAGTCCTTTGATAAGTGCAAGATTCCGGATGAATGAATCACTCTATGTTTCAATCATGTGCGTCGTTATTTATCAGCCAATGAGGGATCTTAAATGCCTCAATTTGATGGAAATTACCTTTGAAAAAAGAAACATTGTCTTAGATCAGGCTTGTTGTAAATGAAAAGTCATGATAAGACAACAGATACTCTCGTAGTAGTTACGTGTTCCGTTTATTCAAAACAGTCGTCCTGTGTAGCTTGATGTACTTGAAATTTTATGAACTTTACATACATAGCAGGGCGATGTGTGCCTCGGTGGGCTGGACCTTTTCTGGCTGTGATTGGAAGGTCATCCATTCAGATCCCTGGGCAGGCAGAGTGATCCCACCAGTGGGTCTCTGAGAAAGACCATTAATCCGAATTGCTCCAGGGACTGGTTGTTCCTGCTTCCTCAGTTGTATTTTGTGTTGGGTAAAAGTGTCGACTAAATATGTGTACGTAAATATACATCAGGAAATATACAGAGCTTAAGATACAGAGCTCTGTAAATATACATCAGGAAATATACAGAGCTTAAGATACAGAGCTCTGTAAATATACATCAGGAAATATACAGAGCTTACTTTACAGATACAGATACAACTTCCTAGTGTCCAGTGGTCTTAGCATTTGAGACATAAATGTACTAAAACTCAGTTGACCCCCCTGAGAGATAAATGCCTTTTATTCCAACTTGTTCCCTAGTTATTTTATGATTGGCTTGACACCCAGAAGGCTCAGCACCAAGAATTCCTTTAGGAGCCACTACTGCATATGTCTCAGTTAGATAACCAGGTTATATCATTGTCGTCTGCCATTTTTCTGAGCCATTCCCACCCTGGGCTGCCCCATGAGTGCTTCCCACAGAGCTGACAGGTACCTTCAAGTGGCCAGTGGCTACTGGTTATCAATCACCACGTTGCATGAACCGTAGCGTGCAAAGGATAGCATTCAGAAGCTAGAGTTCACCTAAGGAGCATTCATAGTACAGCACAGTACAGAGTTCACCTAAGGAGCATTCATAGTACAGAATGAGATATGAGGAAATCAACTTGAAAACTCACAAAATATAAAAATGGAACTAAAATGCAGTCATAATATGCAAAGAAATAAAGAAAAAACGCCAGTAAAACTCACATCGATATTCACATGAAGCTATCTTGGCGAAACCCTAGCAGAGGACTTTCACATGATATCAATCAGCTTTCATTCTAAGGCAGGCAGCTTAATGAGAAACAACCAGCACATCTGTATTCTCCTTTAGCGTAGCATTCTGCACGAGGTGTTGTCATCCAGGAAATCAAACTAAATTATTTTTCCTGAAGACAATTTAATCACTCATTCTTTCGCTATTCTGGCCTCTTTATTTTTGTTTCAGGTTTGGTTTTTAATTTTTCTTTCCATGTGGAGAAAACCATAAATCAGAGTTTTATGTTGCACATTTCTGTATATTATTTCAAGAAATGCACTGGGCTAATGAGAATAAATAGCATCTAGAAACCCCTCCTCTATCACAAAATAGCACCAGACCTGATTTAGGCAATCCAATAAAAAAAAAATAAAACTTCTCATAATATGAACCCCAATACTCCAATGGTTAATCTGTGATGAATTTGAGATGAAGTGTTGTGTTCCTTCATGCGGAGTTTGGTGGAACTAATTTAGTTTTGAAGTCAAAACAGATGTGTGCAGCTCAAAAACAGTCACTTCCATAAATCCATTGTTGCTGATTCTGATGTCGCCACCATGTAATATTTTTCTGATTTTGGAGAACACATACACTGTATTGGCAAAACTATTGGGACACCTAGCTTTACACACGCGTGAACTTTACTGACATCCCATTCTTAAAATGTAGGCTTTAATATAGAGTTGGCTCACCATTTGCAACTATAACAGCTTCAACTCTTCTGGGAAGGCTGTCCACAAGTTTTAGGAGTGTGTTTATGGGAGTTTTTGACCATTCTTCCAGTAGAGCATTTGTGAGGTCAGGCACTGATGTTGGATGAGAAGGCCTGGCTCACAGTCTCCACTCTAATTCATCCCGAAGGTGTTCTGTCGAGTTGAGGTCAGGGCTCTGTGCAGGCCAGTCAAGTTCCTCCACACCAGACTCACTCATCCATGTCCTTATTAACCTTGCTTTGTGCACTTTGTGCACAGTCATGTTGGAACAGGAAGGGGCCGTCCCCAAACTGTTCCCACAAAGTTGGGAACATGAAATTGTCCAAAATGGCTTTTGAATGCTGCACCTTGTAGTCAATACGTCAACTATGAACTCCTCTGAATACAAAGGTATTGTAGAGTCAAATAAGAAGCCATCTGACAGCTAAAGCTTGGCCGAAATTGGGTCATGCAAAAGGATAATGCTCCCAAGCACACCAGCAAACCTATAACAGAATGACTGAAAAAGAAAAGAATCAAATTGTTGCAATGGCCAAGTCGAAGTCCAGACCTCAATGCCATTGAAATGCTATGGCAGGACCTTAAGAGAGCTGCGCGTAAATGAATGCCTACAAACCTCAGTGAACTGAAGCAATACTGTAAAGAAGAGCAGGCCAAAATTCCTCCACAATGACGTGAGAGAATGATAAAGTCATACATAATTCAAGTTCTTGCTGTTTAAGGTGGTTCGACATGCTATTGAATCACGGGGTGTACTTAGTTTGTCACGCATGGCTTCTGTTTGGTTAGTATAGTAATGGACTCTGCTGTTTGTTGTTGTACACCTGCGGTTAGCTTGAGTTCACTTTAGAACCTGGTAATGAAATATGTTCCAAATGGCCTTTGTTAATTTGAAATGTTCGTAAGTCGTTATTCAACATCATTTTAAGGGTTTACGCAAGTGCAAAGAACTAAGATGCTGGGAGTCTGCAGGCTACACTGCTGCGCGGCGGGAGTAGCGGCCAGAAGTCATACTAGGCGGAATTGGTGCACAGAAAAAAAATGATGCTGCGGACAGGAAACGGGAGCCCAAGGAACACAATTTGGACTTACAGTCCTCTTCGTTTGTATGTCTGAAAGTTCGTAAGTAGAGGAACGTCTGTACTTTGTTTTTCACATGACTGTATTTAAAATGATGTAGGGCAAAACGCAAGGCTTCTTACTGCTTAAATTATGACTGGTTTGAAAGAAACAGTACAACCTTCTCAGTAAAATTCAAGCATTTTATGAGTCTGAATAATACCAATAAACCATTCAAATACCAACATTTCTTTTTTGTACCTAAAAATAGAACCAAATCACTGAAAAGAGCTTTGCAATTATTGTATTTAGTTCTTTTCCTGTGGGCTGCATAGCATGCTAGCTTCTTTGGCATCTCTCGTTTAGGAATTAATTACACCTTAGAAAATTTCATTGTTTCAGTATAACTGTGAAAAGTAAAACTGTATATTCTCTGAGCTCCTCAGTGAAAGATACTGCCTTTGTGTTTTCAAAGTCGTCTATTTGAAGAGTAATCGTCAAATAGACTAATTGATATCAAATGAGAATATGTATTGAAACAAAAGCCCTGTAGCTGCTGATATACATGGGTTTATATTTTATTGTGTGAGAGCATCTTGGGTCAGGTGGACAGAAGCACACGATATGAGTCCAGTGAACTAAATGTTTGCATGGGGAAATGCTTTGAGCTTCTGGGGGTAACAGGGATCAGGAGGGATGCAAAAAGTTCCACAAAAATTTAAGCTGCTGTTGAAATGGGGACAGAAGAGATTCAAGGTACTTGCAGAAAATGGCTTCATCTTCGCATCTTCTGAAATCCACACAGAGAGGTGTATTCTGCCTCTGTTATCCGTGGGCTGTTTTTTTTGCATTACCCCCCCTCCAGATCAGCACATTTATCTTGGCATGGATTCTCCCCTGAGGGGTTAATGCAACAGCTTAGTTGTTATTCTCAGGCTGTGAAATTCTGTCGTTTTTCAACTGATATTTGAGACCTCTGGGCATGTTTGAAGAAAGGTTTCCAGGAAGCATGTGACGTTTTCATCTGTTATTATTGTGATTAAATACACCCACATGGGTATAGGAGATACGGGGAGGGGGGAGTTTGATTTGTTGCCCATTCCTTGCTGATTTGTTTTGTGTTTGAGCTCCTGGCTGTCTGAGCTCATAAAAGAACCCTGGGCATTTTTCAGAAGAGTAGGTGGTTGTACCCCGATGTCCTGGCTAAAACCGCCCGCTGCAGCCCTATCAAATCTGGCTTCCTAATCATCCCCTGTATCTAATTGGTGAATTCTCTCCTGCCCCTCCCACCTTAGCTACTGTGTGGTGAGCGCACTGGTGCAGAATGGCTGCTATCGCGTCATCCAGGAGGCTGCTGCACAGCAGTGGTGGTTCAAGAGTCTCCCCATTGGTTCTCTACAATGCTTTGGGTGTCTTGTACCATATAAGTGCAAATTTAACATTCATTCATGATCAAATATGTGATATGTTGATGAATAAAGTGATCTTTTTATATACTGGTCATCATTACTACTGCAGAGCTATTACCATACATGTTTTGAAGTGTATTATCGCTCTTAAGGTGTGAAGTGCTTTACATTCAATAATCAGTTTATTTGACACATTTACCTGCTTGTGCATGCAGTCTGTACCTCCAAACTGTGAAACATGTGGCTGCAGCTGAATATGTACAGCAAAGTGTGAAGGGTTTCGGTCACGCTGTGATTGTTGACGCCACATGCGGTGGGTCTAGCACGTCAGAAACCGTGATGAGCAAGAAACAGGGGACTGTTTTGGAGGTAAAAACTCAGAGGTCAGAGGGGAACAACAAGGTGCCTTAAAGGTAGCAGGGAGACGATAAAAGGCGATAAAAGAAGCGATAAATAAAGAGCTCAGTAGGACAGTGGTGTGCAGAAAAGCTTCTCTGTGTGCACAGCTTGTTTACCCTTGAAACAGTTCTGGAGGCAAAAGCAGAGACTGCTTGGTACCATAATTGCCAAATGTATAGGGAGACCCCTCCAGATCATTGAATTCAGGTGTTCCAATCACTTCCATAGTCGCAGACGTATAAAATCAAGCACCCAGGCATGTAGACTGCTTCTACAAACATTTGCAAAAGAATGGGTCCCTCTGAGGAACTCAGTGAATTCAAGCGTGGTACCATGATATGATGCCACCTGTGCAATAAGTCTAATTTTCTTGCTACTAAATATTCCACGGTCAACTGTTAGTGGTATTATAACAAAGTGGAAGCAATTGGGAACAGCAGCAACTGGTAAGCTAGGTAAAATCACAGAGCAGGGACAATGCATGCTGAGGCGCAGTGTGCAGAGGGTGCCAACTGTCAATAGCTACAGGCCTCCAAACTTTGTGTGGCCTTCAGATTAGCTCAAGAACAGTGCATAGAGAACTTTATGGTTTCCATGGCCGAGTAGCTGCATCCAAGCCTTCCGTCGCCAAGTGCAACGCAAAGCGTTGAATGCAATGTTGTTAACCATGTCGCCACTGGACTCTAGAGCAGACGTGTTCTCTGAAGTTATGAATCATGGTTATCTGGCAATCCGATGGACGAATCTGGGTTTGGCGATCGGCAGTAGAACGGTTCAAGTCTGACTGCATTGTGCCAATTGTAAAGTTTGGTGGGGGGGATTATGGTGTGGGGATGTTTTTCTGGGGTTCAGCTTGACACCTTAGTTCCAGAGAAAGGAACTCTTAATGCTGGAAGAACCATTATGAACATTTTGGACAATTTCATGATCCCAACTTTGTGGGAACAGTTTGGGAGTGGCCCCTTCCTGTTCTAACATGACTGTGCACCAGTGCACAAAGGAAGGTCCATAAGGACATGGATCTGTGAGACTAGTGTGGTGGAACTTGACTGGCCTGCACAGAGCCCTGACCTCAACCCGACAGAACACCTTTGGGATGAATTAGAGTGAAGACTGTGAGCCAGGCCTTCTCATCCAACATCAGGGCCTGACCTCACAAATGCTCTCCTGGAAGAATGATCAAAAATTGCCAAAAACACACTCCTAAACCGTGTGGACAGCCTTCTCAGAAGAGTTAGAAGCTGTTATAGCTGCAAAGGGTGGGCCATCTCCACGTTAAAACTTGTGTATTAAAAATGGGATGTCATTAAAGTTCATGTGTGTTTAAAGGCAGGTGTTCTAATACCTTTGGCAGTATAGTATACATTGCATACCCCACATTGCTGAGGTGAATTCAGTCCCCCCCAATGTCAAACTCCTTCCAACGCTACTGACTGAGGGTATATTAATAAAGAAGCACCAATTAAAGTCAAACTCAAAATAAAACCCTAAATCTTTTCTCTGAACTCTAGACAAAGCTGTAACCATTGAAGAAAATCAATTCTTTCATAATAATAAAATTCAAAGGATCCTGATGAGACTGTTCTAAACTCTGTGCAATGCCTTGCCTGTTCTTTGGCAAAGTGCTTTGCCAGATCCTTCTTCACTGACCATCTTTAGTGCCCTTGTAGGGTTGCACCAGGGCAGAAAATTTCTGGAAATTTTACTGAAACTTTCCATGGGAAGGTAAACTAAGGAATTTTGGAAAATTTTGACCCCCTGGAACTTTGCGTGAGCTGTCAAATACGGCAGAGAAAGCAAACCGTATGAATACATACAACATTGTATATGACTTATAAACAGTACGTTTTGATGAAAATGCTTATTTTGGGGTACGTTTATGCACAACCACAAGCACTTGGTTGCACAGTGGTATCACTATTAGTGCCATTTTTTTCAACTACATTTAAGTTCCCTGTTATAGGCTAACCTGCAGTTTTGTAAATTTCCCATTAATTCCCATATATTTCCGTTAATTCCTATGGAAAGTTTCCAGAATTTTGCAGCCCTAGCCCTTATATGTTTTTATGTGATAAAGTGGGCTCAGTCATTGGGGGGATCTGGAGGACAGGAGTTGGAGAGGCTGGCTTCAGAGCATGCTGCAGCCAGGTGTCAGGGTGGCATGTTCACTAACTAATAACATGCTTTTGCCTCACATCTGCAACTGCATTCCCACCAAATGCAGGTCCATTTACCTTATTATTTATTGTCAAGTGAAAAAATACGGGGAATCCAAGTTCCTGGATATGAGTTTTGAATGTCTGTCTCTAGGTGATAGTGTCAGTCACCTACCTTTTCTGCACTAGTATTATTGTCGTCTCCAGAATGTCATCAGGACTGGCAGCTGCCTTCATGCCCTTAAGCATGTCATCTTTTCCCATGTGATCATTTGCTCCAAGGTGAAACACACTGCACTTAGCACCTAGCCTTTCCAGTGTCACAGCTTTTCTACCTGTCACCCCCCCCTCTTCCCCAACGGGCGTGTTTCCTGAGTTTCTGCTTGTGCTCTGACAGGTAGTCTGGTGAAACAGGTCCCTAAAGTCTCTCTAAGGGGGGAATCAAAGGATGCTTCGCTTCTCAGAAAAATTGGTTCTTGACTATTACTGTCTGAAGCCGGTCATTAAAAATCAGCACAGACATGCTACGGGTGGAGGCAGATGAGAGGAAGAGGGAAGAACCATTATAAAGCACGAACGTCGTCCTGTTTTCACCAATATCCAGATGCTGATGCCCCCACAGTGCCCCAAGCAACATTTCTGGGGATCCTTCTTGACAAGTGTCATCTGCCACCATGCACCTCCTGCTCCCAGTGATCTGACCCCAGATCAGGACATATCTATCTTAGTTTTACCCTGTTATATATTTATCTATTGCACACATGTTGCTTTTATTGTATGATGATTTTTTTTGGTTGATAAGCCCACTGAACTTACCCACATTTGCTGCTTCTCGGATCTTTTGCAACTGCTTTTCCTCTTCAGGGACATGAGGGATCTGGGGCTTATCATGGAATAGGCAGGGGACAACCCAGGATGGGGCACCAACCCATCACAGGGCACAAGGCAGGGAACAACCCAGGATGGGGCACCAACCCATCAC
>JAODUD010000026.1:4213856-4228548 GCA_026784285.1 Stomatorhinus walkeri | reverse complement strand
CACAAGGCAGGGAACAACCCAGGATGGGGTGCCAACCCATCACAGGGCACAAGGCAGGGAACAACCCAGGATGGGGCACCAACCAGTCACAGGGCACAAGGCAGGGAACAACCCAGGATGGGGCACCAGCCCGTCACAGGGCACAATCACACACCACTTACTCCTATGGGCAATTTGGTAACTCCAGTTCGGTAACTTATTTTTTTAAGATGTAATTTTGAGGCTTGTCTTTAAAGTTCTGAAGGTCTTACTGTTCAACCATTATTGTGAACATTGATACATGACTTAGTTGATGGGATCTTGTGAACTAATGCATTTATTAAGCAACGAATGACAGATTTTAACTGGAATTTACGCTCGAAATTGGTGGAACCATCCAAAGCTATTGCTTTATTGTCTGTTGCTGTACTGAAGGCATGAGAGAATTTCCTAAGAGCAAGACCCATTCCAGGATTTGACCCTTAGGGGGTCAGCCCCCATTACGGGTGCCGCTAAATGGATTTAGAAAAATAACTGTTTAAGAATGCCGAGACAAAGAAGAGTGTTGCTGAAGCCTTCAAAAATTGGGCCTAGAATTGCCTATGGGTATAAGTCAGAGGTTTGTATGGTAGAACTGGGCCCACTGGTCCCCTTCTGTAATGATGGCTGCCTGGGTCCAGTTGAACACTAGGAGATTTACGGAAACAGACAGAAATAAGCATAAGGTGGGACTTAAAGCCTTAATTTGGCTCTAGCTGCAACCAATTATATAAAGATTCAATTATTTGACTTTTTTGCAGTTACTAAAAGGGCGATTCATGGGCACTGGCTTATTGTGTAGATCTGGTCTGTCTCTGGTTCACCCATACCCACACTGGGGGCATTTTGTGCCCTGAGACTCGTTCTGTAGCACCAGGCGACGTGGTGTCCTATAAAGGCCACAGAGAGCCTCACAGGACTCACAGCTGATTAATTAATGCAATATAAATGATAGAAAACCACAAAGTATAGCCGTTGCTGTTGCAAATGTTCGCTGACTGGGACACTTTTTATACAGCAGGGAATTTTTGCCTGTCCCCTAAATACAAAACTCAAAGATGCTTTTAGAGGAAAGTCTCCCACCAGGGATGGGCCTGGATGTTCTGGCACCCCTGGCAAGATTCAGCTAATTCTAATGTTCATCATTTTTCTCACATTTTTATTACAGCAGAATGTACGATTGTAAAGCTTTAGCCCTTCCGTGCTGACATATTTAACGAGGGAATTTGTTCCTCATATTTATTCTCGAATGTCTCCTTAGAGACCGCCAGTCATCCCATATATTTATTCTCTCCCCACCATCAGGCCATCTGGTTCAGCTAATTAAAGGCCTGATGATGAATTGATTAATTGAATGAGGTGTGACGACAGCAGAGGCTGAGTTGGCTCTCTTAGGAGAGATTGAGAGCCACTTATGCAGGCAGCCCCCGGAGTGTAACCCGGCAGTCCTTTAAGAGTTTATCCGTTCAAACACGCTGAAGATTATCTTCAGGCTCTTGGCTTCGTACAGGTGGCGTTTTGGAGCACTTTGCCCAAAGTTTCATCTTACTGTTTCATCATTGTGAAGTTCACATCAAAGTACCTTGGTTTCTTGTTCAAAGATGCCACAGCAGAAAGAACTTGGAGTATAGAACTGATAGTCATCTGGTTAAAGGCCATATGCTTAACGTTTACACTACCTATGGCTCAGTCTGGATTTGGTCACCTATTTTTCGATGCTTCTCCAGGCGTAGCCAAGTACCTGAGGGGGTGAAAATCTTCCCACTTTTTCCAATGGTTTCCTAAGTCAGTGCCCGCTCCGAAGTCGCTGCTCTGGGCAAATTTCCATCTTGCCTTTCCCTGGATTTGTTTCCAATTTCTTCAATAATTATACCAATATCGCCATAATGATTTACATAGATTGCTGACTTCAGACAAAGGTACCACCGCGGACATTTTTATGGTGCAGTTCACTTTGGCAGATGCAAGTTTTTACACTGTAATTTCGAAGTGTTGTTACTTTCATTAAAATTGGTGCTATGGTTGCGGTTTCCAAGAAGGTGTTTGTGGAATCAGCTGTGGAAACCATAAGGCACTTCTGAGGACGTCCAGACGCTGATGTGAATGAAGAGTGTTGTGAAAGTGTAATTTCAGTTGATATTATGGAGATTCCAGTGTTTTGTAGGGGGGCAAGTGGATCTGTTTGGATGTCTATACTGTGTCTATCACACCTTTCTAACTAAAGGAGAAACCCCACAATCTGAACTGCCTCTGTAGCCTGTGATTAGCCTCTGCCAGCTCAAATGGTCAGCATTCAGACTAGACTTACCCTTAGTTATAATATTTATAATAGAATATTTGTGTTTGCTTTGGGTTGCTGTTGATTATGGCTTCATATTTTATTTATTGTGTTTTGAATGGTTACTTTTCAATGTAAACTGTCTCTATTTGTCTATATATGTTGCGCTCCTAATGATAATTCACTTCAATTCCAATGGCAATGTGACCGTGTTTTATCAAAGCAGATTTAGTTTCAGGCTGCAGACAGTCCATCATTTGTTTTCCAGCCTTTTGAAGGAGCCACCAGCTCTGCTTGGTGACGTTACCATATTTTTACCATCAGCATTTTCACTGTCCTCCCTTCCTTTCCATTCATCTGTTACACTGTAGCTCAGGGACCCGTTTGCTGGTGCTCTTTGACTTCTTTATTTGTAAATGCAGCGGGAAATTGGGATCCAGATGGGAGTCACATGATTACCATATTAACTCTTGGGGGCTTTGAACACCAGATAGAACACAACATCCCGCTAATTTTGGGGGTGACCCCTGGAAAGAAGACCTTTGACCTTTGGTGCTATTTCTGCTTGCTTTCTATAATAATCTATGTTTATTATTGTCTGTCTGAATAAAAGCTGCTATTGACCATTTAGCCTAAACCATAAATTGGGCAAATTTATAAACAGCAATGTAATAAGCCTAAGGGCTTCTAGGAAAAAATGTTACATGTAAGACAGACAGACAGACAGATAGGCAGACAGCTCAGCTGGTTATTTAGAAGTAAGTGTGAGAAAAATAAACTTCAAACTTCCTCTGCTGCTCATTGACAAACATGCAGACTATGAAAGGCAGCATCTTTGAACGTGACCATCACATCATGTGGCCTTATTTAGACAATGACATCACAGGAATGGGGTCTCTTTTACCCTTTACCCCAAGTCTCATTCTTCCAGGCTGGTTTTTCACTCCTGGTGTCCAGCTTCAGCCTGGGGAATACACGTTTTCTCCAGGGACAAGGCTGGAGTGGTTTGCATCCTTTAGCTCCACTCTGCTTTGCCCAGAGCCCTGCAGCAGCTAGAATGTCTGGCTATCATCCTGCTTATTATCTACACAGAGGGATCAGAGTCCAGTTTTTTGGTTTATGTCTAAAACCTTTCTGTCTCCACAATGGCAGAACGGTGCCCAAGGTAAGGCTGTGATCTACCAGGATACAGCTCGACAATCACGTTATGTGTTTCACATATGAGCCCAGAAAATTGATTGTCTGGGATTTATTTTTCAAATCACTTCTCTTGAAAGCAAGATCCGGTTATTAGGGCTGAAAGGATCCAGCATCCTCCCCGCTTTCCCTCATTCAGAAATCCGGCCATCATACTGCAAGAGTGGTATTAATCGGGCTCGGCTGAAATTACGGAATCATGGGCACAAATAATACTTTTGGCAAAGTGTTTCTTCAAGCAGGAATGATTCTAGTAATTTTTGATCAACTAACACTTGTATGTATATTCTCAGAAAAAAGGGTAAAGGTTTGTACCATTGCTTATCATTGGGGCTGCCAATGTACCTTGAAGGGTCTGCCAGTTGTACCCTTACTGTATGTAATTGTACCTTTTAAGGTACAGGAAAGGACTCTGTGGAACATTTAATGCTGTTTGTTCCTGTGGGATGTTCCTCAGAGTCCAATTTTGTACCTTAAAAGGTACCATGACAAGCAAAGGTACACATTTTTACCCTTTTTTCTGAGAGTGTATGTTGGCTCACTCTGTTTGTATATCATTAGAAAATCGAGACTGGGATTAGGGTTATGAATGAGAAACACCTTACCCAATGGCATTCGGTAAGATTTTACAAGATAATGAGTTTCACATTTGTTTTTATAACTGGCAGCATAAATATGAAAAAAGCAGATAAATGCCCTTATTTTCCAAAGCAAAACACAGAAACACCCTTTGATCCATCAGTATATGCAGTGCCTACACTACAAATCATCAGTATTTTTAAACCATAATTTCAGCAGTAATGCAGATATTCCTGATTATCTGCTCTAAATACTTCATTCATCTTTTCACCGCTGATCTTAAGCCAACTCATAGCCCCCACCCTGATATGTGAAAGTGTCACAAGGACAAAAGGTTGATTTTATGATTACTGCCATGTGGAATATGCAATTAGTACTTTAATAATGTTTGACAGCGGGGGGGGGGGGGATCCCACAGTCTTGTAATGAGGGCGGGGCGCAGCTCAGCAGGCTTGGATGCTGTGTCTGATTTGAAGGCCTTAAAATTATGGGTTTTAACATGACATTTACTCACAACCAGGTAGTTAAATAATGAGTTTGAACCCCCCAAGCCCTCCCTCAAAGTTAGGTTCTCCCTGTGGGTCTGGATTTAGGGTCGACACAATGATTTCACCATGGATCCTTGAGCAAGACTCTCAAGCCCCAGTTACTCAAGGGACTGACTGGTGCTAAATAAGAAAAATGTGACAGACGTACCACAGATGTTGCCGTCCTGCCTGTTCTGTTTGCTAGAGTCACAGATTCTAGCTCCCTGTTCGCTGCTGTCCCATGTCCAGTTTCTAGTTTGCCTCATCTCATGCTAGTCTATGCACCACATCCTTTTAGTTTGTACACTTTGTCGGATACTTGAGTTAATAAAATGAGCTGCACCAAGTTCCTTAAGTGTGGCATGACATACAGGCTAATTGCGCTTTTTCCACTGGGCCAGTGTCCAAAGGCCCACTGAGGTCTTTGAAGGAACATCACATCCTTCTGGTCATGCTCTGCATGCTGTACAGGAAACTATGCCCAGATGCGAGACGGACATTGAGAAGTATGGATATGCAGTGTATGGCTGTGGATCAGCATGACTCTGTGCACTGCACTGCCTGCAGCTGACACTCCATTAGAAGATGTTCTGGCTTGATTTCCATGCTTCTGCTTCTTTGGACTGAGGCTGCACTCATTGGAGCCTTTTAAAAGGCTCAATGTGCTTTCAGGGTGTTTGTTTGGAAAGGAAATAAGAAGGATTCAAATAGAACTTACTCAGATGTGGTGTGCTTCCAATTTCATTGCAATGGTTTTGATTATAAAAAAAAGATCTGAATTCAAAGTCATGCATGTCATGGGGAGGAAATAAACTAGTGAAATAGTATGAAACAATCTATTTATGGTGACTAGATGAATGAAATTAGATTTATTGTTAGGGGTCTCATGTCACCCAGAAGAACTTGTAGGATTTAAAACATAAATCTCTGCAGGCCTTGAGATGCTCTCACTTTCTCTCCAATTCATGATTGATAAAATTCCTTGTAAGTGCTTAACTACATACCTATTGATCATATGTGCAACTTTCAGCTATTTCTCATGTGATTCATTGATATCTCATTTTTGATTGTATTTTTGTACCAATAATTTAATAGCAGTTAAATAAAAAAATATCATGCATTAAGAGGAAGCAGAAAAGCTTCAGGTGTGGAAACACAATACCTTATTGCAGTGTTTTCCAACCCGGTCCTTGGAGACACCCAGGCAGTGTTTTTGCTCCTACTGGGAGCTGGGAGGGAGCAAAAACATGGATGTCTGCGTGTCCCCAAGGACGGGATTGGGAAACACTGCCTTAAAGAAACTTTAGAACCAGGCAGCATGATGGCTCAGTGAGTATCACTGTTGCCTCACACCTTCCTGGTTTGGGGAATCCCAGCTCCGCTCTCCGTATGTGGGGTCCGCATGTTCCGCCTGAGTCTTGTGGCTGTGCCTGGGGTACCCCACCCTTATGTTACCAGGAAGAGACCTTAGGGTCCCCCCCTGTCAGCTGTTACAAGATGGATAGATGGACATTTTGGAATCCTGTTTGAATGTTGCACAATAATGCCTGAATAAACCCTACAATACAGTTTTTGTAAAACTAGTTACAGACAGTCCCCAAGTTGCATTGAAATTTGATTCCCTAAGTCTGTCTTTAGATGGAATTTGTAGGTAAGTTGGAATAATAATAATAATAATAATAATAATAATAATAATAAAATAGTGATAATAAAAGTAGCCTCATACTGTATGGTACTGTAATGTACCTTGACAGAGGAATCGCTGAAGCCACGCTATGTTTTCATGCATGTCACAGAGTAAGTTATTATGAACCTTTGTATTTAAGTCAAAATTTTAATATAATAGACCTTATGGCAGCCTGTTTGAAAGCAGAAGTTGTCTGTAAGTCAGACATTCTTAACCCAGGGACTGTCTATATTAGATTGCAGTACAGCTATATTTCTGCATTATGTATTCGTGAATTTATACCTTAAGACATAAATCTCGGTAACTCTTATATATGTTATATGACTGTACGACCTATATTATGGTTCTATAAGTCATGTTAATAGACTGACCTGTGGTTCCTGAGGTAACTGGTTTTGAGAGGAATGAGGGTAAAGTTGATTCATGTAGAACTTTTGAACTGGAGATTTTTTATCACATTTACACCAATTTACATAATCTAGTGCACTTTTAATATAATACCTCAGTACTATATCATGTGGTTTTTATTTGTGCTTCCTTTGCATACGATTTGCAGTTGTTTTTAAGGGGTTACATTTACATTGTAGTTATGCCCCGTACTTCTTCTCTGAGACTTAAACATGCCATATAAAATGCTTTGCGAAGCGTGCCTTTGTGATCAAAATGAGATTATCCTCTCAAATGGCAGCTGTACTTAAGTTGTGGCAATGAACAATGTAAACCAACTCCATGTGGTTGACTGCCAGTTCGCTTTTCTTCTTCATTGCTTTTCATTAGCAGCTGAATTTCAGACACTGATTTCAACAACAAGTCGAAAGAGACCCTGTTTGCAGTTCCGGGGGAGGTTAAAGCCAATTCATTAAATTTAATTAATGAATTTAATGTTCCAAAACGTGTCTGCCAGCCTAATGTGGGGAAGGATGGAAGACAACTTCAGGAATTAGCTTGCTGGGTGCCTCTGTTTCTGAGGCACGTGTTTCCCTGCCGAGCTACTGTGCAGGGCCCGTGGGACAACGAGGGCTGCCTCGGACCCGTTTGTAACCCAAAGGCCGTCATCTCCTGGCACGCGGCTCAGTATCGCACCGGCTCTCTAGATGAGGCCAATAGCGTTCGGAAATAATCAAAGCTGCAAACAAATTTTAAAACTAAGTCTGACTCTGTCCAGCGTTTTGTGAGTGTGCACCGAATACTTTAGGATGCTGGCTATTTTTTGCATAAGTAGTTCTGGCGTTTACCTTCAAAACACAGTAAGATGCTGCAGGCCAGCATTTACATATACTGAGGACAGGTAATAAGCAAAACCTGCTGTCTTTTTAATGGGCAATGTTTGACCACGAAATGTCTGATCATGGAGTCTTAGCATTTCAAAGGGGCCTGAATGCATGCACATAAATACATTTTAGGACTGAATTTTGTATTCTCAGTTTTTTAAGAAATTTTGCTTTTTTTTTAAAGATTTCGCTGACATCAAACATACTTTTATCTCTAATCATATCATAAAGGGAAGTGTTTTGTTTTGCTTTTTAACTTACAAAACATTTCTGGTTCTTGTACAGCCTTGGGTTTTGGGTGTGTTCTGTTAAGCGCTTGCATGGACTGGGTGTCGAGCAGGGTCATGGGGACCAGCGGCTGTGGGGCATCTGTTGGTAAGGAAAGATTTACTGCTCTTCACTTAGCTGACGATGCTGTGATCTATGTGGAGACAATGGAGGCTCTGATCTCAAGAGACTGAGGGAGGAGTCTGAGTGTCTGGGTTTGCGAGTGTCTCAGAACCAAGATCCAGGCCTTTAACGCCCTCATGGGCGCAGCCTTCAGCGTGGCCGTCAGCAGTGCGTCTGTCTGCGGGGAGAGTGTCAACCTCATCAAGAGGCTCGCTTACCTCGGCAGAGACATTCATGTTTGTGGTGACTCTTCATATGAAGTTAGTAGATGGACTGGGAGAGCATGAGGTCGCTGGACAGGGCTGTGTGGCACTCCCGATATCTTTGTAAGAGGATGAACATCCAAGTCTTTAAAATCTTGATGGTTCCTGTCTTGCTGTATGGCTGTGAGACATGGATGCTATCCAGTGAGCTGAGACAAAGGCGGCACTCGTTTGGTACTGTGTCTCTATAGCTTTGTGGTGCGATTCCCTTAGGGTGCGATTCCTTTGGGTGATCCAGCCACAGGATTCTCATTGCTGAGGCCCACATAACACCTGGCTGCAGCAGATAGACAGACATTTCTGGAGGGTGGGACTGGACCGCGTGTCAGCCTGGGGCTCTCCAACCAGGATCCTGAGGTGTTTCATTTTGGGGTGGGTGCAATGACACACTCGACCAGTACATGCTCTCCAACTTGACCTGTACAGCCAAAGGGGAAAAAATGTGACCTTGTGTTTGTCTGGCCTTGAACTCCAGAAAGGTCCAACCATAAGAACCATTTCCATGTTCTATACTCATGCCTCAGGTTCTGTTGCTATCCTGATTTGACTGATTGTCAAAATTGTTTCTCCCAGTGCTCCATATACAGGACTCAAGAACTTCATGGCATTGACTGATGTTTTTGTGTGTCTTTCCACATCCTGTCTGAGGCTGAGACACAGCTACTTATGGTCTTATTTTCTGATTTCGCATTTTGAGATTCGCAAGCTACCTGTTTATTAAGCCTTATTAAACTTCCCTTGTTTAGGCTGATGTTAAATCCTCTGGCAAATCTTGACATTTCTCTATCTCATTAAATCGTTCCCATCCATGGTACACATACAAGTTAAATGCTGTTGTAATAACCTGTGTCATACCAACTCACTGTAAATGAACTCAATACATCAGTAACCAATCAGGAGTAATTTGGAGTGACGTCTGCTGCATGCATTTGTAAGGGCTTTCGCATGAAATACCCTCCGACCTCAGCTGGCAGGACCACAATGTATAACCGATGTCACATATGCCCACTGTGATGGTCCATCTACTGGGGACTGTTGCATATTTATTAAGCAAATGATTGCTTGTAACTGATAAATTCGTGGGTGAGCAGTCCAAAATAAAGCACTTCGGATTCACTTTTTATCCTGTTTTCATCCTGCAACCCTGTAGAGATGTGTTCCATCCTGACTGCCTGATGTGTTCCATCCTGAGTGCCAGATGTGTTCCATTCTGACTGCCTGATGTGTTCCATCCTGATGTTCTTGATATCATAACTTAGATAATTATAAGCAGCATTAAATAGATAATGTTCCTGCTTCCTCTATCACTGTGCTACTTGGGTATTTTTAATGCAATGTGTAAATGTTGAGATCCTAACATGAAGTATCAAAAACAATTTTACAAATACCACTGAACACCAATTCATAATAACAATTGCAATTATTGATTTATATGGGATAATTGTTTGATACCTTCTCTTTCCCCAATAGCCACCAGTTCCAGTCTTGCATTGTTGGACAAACTGCTGAATGAGACCATCCAAGGCCAACTATTACATCAACAATGGAACCCAAGGAAAATGTCATACAGTAAGTCACCGTATAAAGGCATTGTCATCAGAATCATTCAGCAGTGGGTCTCCTCCAGTGTGGGTCTCCTTCAGTGGTTCAAAAATCTGTTGGTTGGTGTGTCGAAATTGCTTTTAATGAGTGATTGTGAAAGTTTATCTTGTGATAGATTGCTATCATGCCCAGTGTGGGTCTTACTTGAACCGGAGATCCAAGGTAACTGTGGATGTAGGGTAGATAAGTGCGTAAAAAAACTTGAAAAAAGTTGAAAGTTCATTTCAACCTCCATGAAATAGCCCACTGGATTATTTGATGACTTATCTTGTATCGATTAAATTTATTTTGATGGTATTTTTTAAAAGTTCACAAACTATGGGATAAGACATTTTTATTCTTTTATTTTCTGTCACAGTGCTGATATTAATACATATTAATAAAATGCTATATAACTTTAGATGGTCAATTGCAAACAGTAACTCTTGAAAGAAATGCAAGTTTAATGCTTCATTCTGATATTTGTAGGGAAGAAGGCACAATATCGATTGAGGAGAGATAAACTTAAGGAACAAGGCAGAGTCCCCCTGGATGGGATTCTAGTTTGAATAAAAACTACAGTGTGTTTGAGGAAAGGAATTTGGTATATTGCAGTGATTCCCAACCCAGTCCTCAGGGACCCCCAGCTAGTCCATGTTTTTGCTCCCCCAGCTCCCTGCCAGACAGTTCACATTTTGCTCGCCCCCCCTAGCTCCCTGCCAGACAGTTCACATTTTTGTCCCTTCCAGCTCCCACAGTAAAAATGTGGGCTGTCTGGGGGTCCTTGAGGATCAGATTGGGAAACACTGGTATTTAGTAATGAGCTGATCATCACTCATCATATCTTCTTGTTCACAAAAATTTACTTACTCCAACTGGATTTCATAAAAATGTAATGCAGTCATCCTTTAATCCTGTCATTTAGTTTTTGATGTTATGAATTGTACCACTTTTCAATTTATTCTGTGATGGATGTCACCGTACATTTATTAATCAGCATTTTCTTTATAACTGGGCAAATATCCTTAAGATTAGCACCAGGAATAATTCCACATCCCGTCCGATTTTAAACTTGGGGGCCACCCAGGCCTGCTGCCTGAGAGCAAGGCTGTACTCCTCTTTACACTTTATCTGTGTGACCGAATGCAGAAGCAATTGCATCGCCAAGTTTGCTGATGATACCTCACTATGTGGTCACACCACCAATAACGAAGAATTCATGCAGAACTGAGCTGGTGGTGCTTGGAGAGCGGTGCCACAACAATAACCTCACCCGGAACATCAGTCAAAGAGACGGGATTGTCACACACCGATTACCACTTCCAAGTCTCCGGGGGGGGGGGGGCACTATCAGCAGTTCTGCATTCCTCAGCCTCGGGAACTCAGAGATGCAGAGCTGGACAGCGGACACCAGATCATTCCTCATGAAAGCCTATCAGTGCCTTCACCCACTGAGATGGCTCAGAAAGTGGGAATGAATAAGGCTATACCTCATCCAGAGTACCACTGCAAGCGAACCTCACCAGCGGTAATGCAATATAGGCGCTTTCACACTTAAGTTCCAGAACCTGGTCTCTGTTTACAAGTTTCTGGGCCATCTTGACCTGATACTTTTGAAGCTTCTGGCCACTGTCCTGTGTCGTTTTCACACCGCACCCCAGGAACTGGGACATTTATTCTAAATGCATGGAAGATTAACTTCTCACATTTTCATAGGGAAACTACACCATTACGCCAAATCAATGGAGTTGTTTTGTTAGTTATTTGTTAGGTATTGGGGAAATGCACCGCACTCAAAATTGGACACAGCCATTTAGCCAATTTATTTTATATAATTGGCGACATATATGCTTATGATTCTTATTAAATCTGGCCAGCAGATGGGTTTTTCATTTTCCACTGAATAAATAACTAGGATATGTTTCTACATAGACTTCATGGAAAAGGCAAACTAAAATCACTCTCGCACCATCATAATTACTCATTGTCTTTGCTTCTCTCTGCAGCAGCTTCCTGCGATTTGGAATCCCCTTGTTCATGGACTTTGTCCAACTACAGCAGTGGAGGGGACTGGCAAATCACGAAGGCACAACAGCGCATGACTGGCACGCGGAGGGCTGAGCCACCTGCTGATCACTCAGTCGGAGATGCAGATGGTAAGAATGACTGGGGGTCACTCCAGATGAACCCTTCATAATATGGAGCTTTGATTGATCTTTGTTGCCATTTGAAAAATGGCAGTATGTTTTCTCTGGTATCACGGAGAAGAAACTTTTTTGCCACACGCCCTTCATATGCTTTTATTCTGACTGCAAATTTAATCTGTTGACTGAAGACCTTTCACACACCACTAGGGCACCTCCTTCTGCTGACGGCCACTGCAGCAGAGTCAGCAGGACATTGCCAGTTCTTCATAGCCAGTCCAGTGCTGCACAGCAGTGGGCCGCACTGTCAGCTGCAGCTTGCCCGGTACCAGACTGCGGGTATTTTGGGGAACCTGACGGTCCAGGTCAAGCCGATGGACTCTGATGTAGCCGAAAGCTCAACATTTCTTGGCCACCAAGGGCAACACAGTACCAGGTAAAATATTTACAGCAGAGAGGATGCCCTCTAGTGGACTGTGTGTGCACAGCCTGAGCTATCCTGAGCTATGGGTTACCATGTCCCTGCATTAGATAAGTGGATAGGAGAATTCCATTTGAAATGACACTTTCCACCTCTGTTTAATATCCCATTGGATTACTTGACTGGTCATCCTGTGTATTTAAGTTCAGGGACATCTGCTCCAATTCTACAGAATCAAGAATGCTCTCAGACCCCCCCCCCCCCCACCATGTCTGTCTCCTCTTTTGGCTTGTTTTAAAGGGCACTGATGACAGTTTGCCGATAGTATGACTTTCAAGAGCTCCAGATATCGTTTGCACATGTATTGGAGCGTTACATGAATATCTGAAGCAGAGTTTATTTTGTTTTAGACACAGTTTCAGCTGTATGAATTTTTATGACTAATCCGTGACGAACAAAAAGAATCTTTTTCATAACATTCTCTTATTAGAACACACAGGTTGTCCATCCATTGCTTCCAGTTAAGGCAATGGTAATCAGGATTTAAGTCTGGAAACCAGAGTACACCAAGTGTGTAGCCAGGTCCTACATGAGTGCCAGTTCAGCATAAGACCAATGCACATTCCTCATACTCATCTCCCATCTAGCCACACCCAGACTAGAGACAGTGTGTAACCCTGAATATCAGCCCTGTTGTCCGCGGTAATGAGGGTGGAGGGTGGCACCCCTCTGGAATAACATTACCTGGCAGAAAGAGATAAACCACACCAGGTGTTACCTGTGTGATCTTTGATGGGATGATGTCGCTACCATTGATTTCTTGTTAAGTCTAGGGCTTCACAGGCAAAGGATAAATGATTCTCAAAGCTGGGGTGGGATAGTGGTTCTGTCGTGTCCTTGGCCCTCATTGGCAACATCCATGCTGCCCTGCCTCACCAAAAATTATTGATAAATGAAAGCTATATTCACAGGCCTCCTCCAGGCTTGTTAATGGATGTACTGTAAATCAGTCCATATAAACAAGATTTTCAGCACCAGCAATGTAAATACTTAATCTAATCCACCTCAGTGTGCCTGTGTCCTCTCACATTGACAGAGCCAATGTCCGTGGCTGAGCTAATTCAATGGCCTCATTATTCATTGGCTTCATTCATCAGTATTTCCGCTTTATTATTATTGTTGTTATTAATCAACGTGTTTCAAGATTGTTACTCAGTGTTGGAGTCACACGCATTTACGATGACACACAAATTACAGGTCTGGGAAATGATGACTGCGCACTTTAATCGTTAAAAGGTCCAAAACAAAACTGGGAGAAGATACCAATAACAACATACGGTTGGTGCAGCATTAAACAGCTCAACCTGACTGTTGCTCTTTGATTGGTGCAGAGAACAGTGGGAGGTGCTTAAAGCCCATATTGGCCTACAGGAAAAGCCCTTTCAAGTGATATTGCTGTACTCTACTTGCGGTGTGGAGAACTGGAGTTCACTTGCCATCGATTCATTACAGCTGAAATACTGTGATGCAGGTAAGTCTCAGATGTTAGGATGCATTAAGAACAAGAAACATCAAATGTTCTATTTGATGTACAGTCCAGATTCTTTTCCAGGGCATTCAATGTTTTGTCTTTTTCTTACCCGTCCACACTGTTGCCTTAGGGAACTTAATGGTTGATTGCACAGAGAACATGTCTTTCCACTGCGAATTTGGGGACTGCATAGAGAAAAGCAAAGTGTGTGATTTCCACAATGACTGTCCCTTGGCTGAAGACGAGGGTCCTGTGTGTGGTGAGTCTAAAAATGCTGGAAAGTGTAAAGTAGTAAAGCAGATTTTTCGAAGACTGACTCACAAATGAACTTGCTAAAAAGTCTACAAACATCCATCCATGCATCTATCAGTCTTTAATGACCTCCTGTCTGAAGCAGGATTGCACTGTGGCTGAACCCAGAGCCTCAAGACACAAGGCAGGACACACCTTACAGGCGATGACACCTCTCACCGAACACACACACAAACACGGACTAACAATTATTAAAGGGTAGTTTAGAGGCACTCATTTCCAACAGAAATGATATACTATATTGCCAAAAATATTGGGACACCTGCATTTACACACAAATGTACTTTAATGACATCCCATTTTAAATATACAGTATAGGCTTTAATATGGAGTTGGCTCACCCTTTGCAGCTATAACAGCTTCAACTCTTCTGGGACGGCTGTCCACAAGGTTCAGGAGTGCATTTGTGGGAATTTTTTGACCATTCTTCTTGGAGAACATATGTGAGGTCAGGCCCTGATGTTGGATGAGAAGGCCTGGCTCGCAGTCTCCA
>JAODUD010000026.1:4191922-4213814 GCA_026784285.1 Stomatorhinus walkeri | reverse complement strand
GGTCAGGGCTCTGTGCAGGCCAGTCAAGTTCCTCCACACCAGACTCGCTCATTCATGTCCTTATGGACCTTGCTTTGTGCACTGGTGTGCAGTCATGTTGGAACAGGAAGGGGCCACTCCCAAACTGTTCTCACAAAGTTGGGAGCATGAAATTGTCTAAAATGGCTTTGAATACTGCAGCATTAAGAGTTCCTTTCACTGGAACTAAGGGTCCAAGCCGAACCCCTGAAAAACCCAGACCATAATTCCCCCTCCACCAAACTTTACAGTTGGCACAATGCAGTCAGACAAGTACCGTTCTCCTGGCAACCGTCAAATCCAGATTCATCCATCGGATTGCCAGACAGAGAAGCATAATTCATTGCTCCACAGAACACGTCTCCACTGCTCTAGAATCCAGTGGCGGCATGTTTTACACCACTGCATCTGATGCTTTGCACTGCATTTAGTGATGTAAGGATGCAGCTGCTTGGCCACAGAACCTCATACCATAAAGTTCTCTATGCACTCTTCTTGAGCCGATCTGCAGTCTGGAGGTCTGTAGATATTGACTCTGCAGACAGTTGGCGACTTCTGCACACTGTGCACCTCAGAATAAGTTGTCCCCGCTCTGTGATTTTACGTGGCCTACCACATAGTGGCTGAGTAGCTGCTGTTCCCAATTACTTCCACCTTGTTATAATACCACTAACAGTTGACCGTGGAATATTTAGTATTAAGGAAATTTCACAAATGGAATTATTGCACTGGTGGTGTCCTATCACAGTACCACGTTTGAATCCACTGAGCTCCTGAGAGTGACCCATTCTTTTGTAAATCTGCAGCAGTCTGCATGCCTAGGTGCTTGATTTTATACACCTGTGGCTATGGAAGTGATTGGAACAATTAAATGATTTTGGGGGGGTGTCCCAACACATTTGGCAATATAGTGTATATATTTTGAATAAATTTTGTATGTTTGTTGGCAACTTAGCTACACTTTTTATTGAGAAAAATGACTTATTTAAACACATTCATAATACCACATCCATCAAAAAAGAGATTTCAAAAGATAGACTTTGATCTAGAATGGTATTGAAGCTGCGGTTGGAAAGAAATTTTACAATCATGAACTTGAACAAATCCAAATGGCTAATCAATGACTGAATACTCTGATAAGAAGATGGATAGTGCTATGATGGAACAGTACACGCCAACATTCGCCGCATAAATATTTAAGGGTGATGAATTGTTAATGTACCTTATAATGGAGTAGCCTGGTAAAAACCACAGCCTTTGCAGTGTCAGAAATGTCTCCAAGACAGCAATGATGAACAGAGATCAGTGAAAGGAGGTATTTCATCCCAGACTGCACAGATTCTGACTTCACGATGTCACTGTCAGCACAGTGATCAGAACCATGTGGCGCTATTAGATGGGGTGCCCGACTCTCATCTATAGGGAAAAAAACTAAAAGCAGAAACATGGGCCAGATTTCCTGGTAAAAGTACATTGCATTGAAATAACATGAAGCAGTACGATATATAGATATTGTACAGCGACACCTGCTGGCCAAATGGGGAGGAGTCATGAAAGGCTGGGACAGACACGTGCTGACCCTGACGCATAGTTGGGATTACACATGACTAATGACACACCAAGCGGTCTGCTGAACAATGAGTGAATGTGTACTCTTGCATCTCCATTTGCCCCTTTAGCCACAATGGGGATATTTTGTGTAATGTCCATGTCCTCACAGTGGCTTGTTAAGGTGGGACTGGCAGGGATGAATATGGTGGTTGAACTAGGGTGACTCAGCTTTTTCGGCTGTTGTAAATCATAAACCACTTCTCATAAATGCATTCCCTAGACATCCTTCAACCTCATTTATTATTTGGAGTTTGGTTCTTTCAGCTTGGTGAGAGGGTATAAGGGCAGTGTTATCTCAGCCGGTCCTTGAGCACCCCCAGACCACCCACAGTTTTTCTCCCGCCCAACTCACTGCCAGACAGTCCATACCAGGAGTTGGGAGGGAGCAGGAACGTGGACCGTCTGGGGGGTCCCCGAGGACTAGGTTGGGAAAACCCTGTATTAGGGCATTATCTAAGAATATTAGGCTTCCTGGTGAGAGCCCAATAACCTTTCGCATCTTTTGCTTGACCTATGCCGTTGCAGACACTCTGCCCTTGGGGTCTCGTTGCTCCTTTGAGGCTGGTTTCTGTGGATGGACCATGTCCGCTGGACCCACATCGTGGACTCTGAGCAGCGGAGAAAAGCTGGCTGCTGAAGATCTGTTGGGAACTGCTCTTCAGAAAACAAAAGGTACTGTGGTAGGATGTCGAACGGCCCTGTGATCTGGGTCACTGGGCCGCGGTGCCGAGGGCTGAGGAACTTCACCATAGCTGTCTTAACCTGTCTTTCGCTTCTGTGTTATTCTACGCAACTGAAAAAAGCTCAATCTAACATTAGAGTCATGTGAAATTCTGTCTCTCTACTTAAAGGCTATAAATAATATTACATTCAATTTATTTCATGTGCCAAACATAATAAATGGCAGCCAGTTAGCCATTAATTCTTAAATGTCTTTGAAGGATTTATTTTTAGAAAACGGGAACATTTTCATCAAACACCTTGAAAAGCTGAAATGTTTTCTTTTTATTACCCTTTGAGATTTATGACCTCTCCACATGACAGTACACAGTGTAGCTGAGAAAATCTGTACTTTAGTTACAAAATGAATTTCTCTATATTTATTTGTGAGTCAGATATCCTACATAAAATGTATGGCCTGCTGATTGTATTATTATTCTTACAAGATAATCTGTGCTTTGGAGTTTGGCCTTTTAATCCCGCGTCCATTTTTTGCACAAAACTCCATTTATGCAGGGTGCCTGGTGCTTGTCCAATCCTGGTTTTTGTGTCACCATCCTCACAGATCACTTCCTGTTCTTGAGGGTGAGGAGCAGCTTTGCAGGTGGAAAGGCAGTTGTTCACGGTCCCTTACTCCCATCGATTGTCAGCAGTGTGGAATGCCTGGTGAGATGAGCTGACAGGTGGACCTGACACACCAGTATACAGCTAAAACTAGTTGACCATATGACCTGTTAATAGGGGTCATAATTGTTGAACAATTAACAAAGACTGCTTAGTTACCTATTCTAGAAGGCATAAACTGAATGTTGCTCACCAACTCCAACAGTCCCACCTGCCTCTCACCTATCTGTCTCTGCTCTGCTTGTGTATAGATGTACCTTTCCCTCTACATCTATGGGGACGTCATCTGCACAGTGTTGCTGTCAGTGGAGGGAAACGGTACTGCAGTAGTACCACTTTGGGAACGGTCTGGCCATTGGATGGATAGCTGGATGAGCATTATGCTGAAACTACCCAATGTCCAAAACAGGTACTGTACCATCTTATTTTGCAGGTCCCTGGGATGGCACTAGGGTCTGTGCATCCAGAACTCATTGATTGATCTCTCTGGCCTAATGAGCCCTATATGGTCTTACATTCCTTCAGATTCCAGCTTCATGTTGAGACCCACTGGAGCCCAGGCTCTGTAGCTGACATTGCTTTGGACAACATCACCTTGGGTATCTCCTGCTTTGACATTGGTATGTATGGAGTCACCTTCTCCTTGAATTGCACTGGCACCCAATCCAGGGTGCTGCCCTACCTCGTGTCCTGCTGCCCGCTACTCCAGGCCCTGTGATCAGTCACTGGATAGTTTGTTTGAAAACGGATGGATGAATGGATTAGTGGATTCATTGTTAATGGATCTTTTTAAAATTGGCCAATTAATTTGCATTTGTACAGTTTCACATATACTACTGTGTACTGTATATGGCTTTAAGCAAAGATATCCAATTCAAGTTTTGATTTGATACTAAACAAAAATGTCTGGTGTTTTATGTTATTGCAGTGGTGTTGCCAGTTAAAAAGCACCAATGAGACAGTGTCCTGACTTTGGAGCGGGGAAGCAAGAGCCAGAGCTGAGGAATTGGGTAGACTTGGGATTTAACAACATGAAACATGAGGCAAAGCAAGAGACGAATGTCAATGACCAAACTGGGGAAATATACTTTAACGCGGACTAAAATACACAGGGATTCCACATGAGGTAGCAAGGGGGCGTGACACACTAGAGGATTGGACGAGTGGGGCATGACAGACAGCTTGTCAATGAACTTTTTAACTTAGAACAGCTCTTTTAGAACAATAATTTAGGTTTCAGTTTATTACTACTTGAAATGTATGTTGTACCTAAAACTACTGATCATTTCTAACGTGATATATTTATTTTATTTGTTTTCGTAAAAAAAATTTTTTATGAAGCCAATAAATCTGAAATATTTTCACTGAATTATATAAGCATCCCAAGATTTTGTGAGAGCACCATATGAAAAGGTTTTTATCAAATGTCACATTAACTATTTTCACCTGCATGTTTTTAAAGATTCTCCATGCTGGGCATGGTGGCTCCGAAAATGAGGAGGCCATGTCATCCATAAGCAGATGTTTTAGCTGAAGGCCTAATGGAGCACTTCACGCATCCCATCCCCCTTCTTGGGAACAACAAGGCTGACAAAGATGAGCGCTTGTTAAATTGAGAATGGCTTGTGTGATTCTGAAGCTTAACTGCTGTCCCCGGCAAAGGCGAGACGGCTCCCCCGGCAGTCCAGTGATGGAGCCTCTTTCGGATTGCTTCTGAAACGAGGCTCCACTGTCGCTTGCCCACAGTCCCATAATTCCCATAAAAGCTCAACAGCCAGGAGTGATTCCAATGCATTCAGTACAGTTCCAAGAAACTATCTACTCAATCATGGCAGGCACTGTGCGCCGATTTCGGAAATCTCGTCCTTTCTGTCTAACAGATGCTGCATCCCAGCAAATTTTTATTGGTAGATTTTTATTGAGCTTGGTAAAAGGCCAAGAGATCTCGTCCAGTGGGCATCTTCTAGTTTGTGTACACTATGTTCACGTCTCATTTTCATTGGTTCAGACCAACGGCGCCAGTGTAGTGTTGTCCATGGGCAGATTTTCAGTTCCACTGAAATAAAGGTAGCTGATTATGAGAAAGATCTCGTGTGTATGTTGATGCTTCCATGTCCCACTCTCACCAGTGTGGGAAGCAATAAAAAAGCCAGTAGGATGTTGGGTTATATCTCTAGGTGATGTTACATTTATATAATTCCGTGGTAAGACCCCACCAAGAATATTGTGTGCAGGTTTGGTCACCTTACCTTAAGAAGGACATGGCTGTTTGGAAAGGGTGCAACAGAGGGCTACAAGAATGATTCCTGGTCTTAGAGGAATGTCTTATGAGGAGAGGTTAGCTGAACTGAATCTGTTCAATCTCGAGCAAAGGAGACTAAGGGGGGACATGATCCAGGTATATAAGATTCTAACAGGTCTGGATGGTGTTCAGCGAAATGACTACTTCAATATTAGTTTAAATCGTGGCCATAGGTGGAAATTAGCGGGAGAACATTTTAAACTAAATTTGAGAAAACACTTTTTTACACAGCGTGTACTTAGAGTATGGAATTGTCTTCTTGTTCAAGTAGCGCAGGCTAAAACCCTGGATTCCTTTAAATCTGAGCTAGATAAGATTTCAACACCTCTGAGCTATTAAATCCGTGTCTCATTCGTTCATCCGTTTTTCAATAATAAACCAAAACAAAAAAAAAAGGAAAACCACTCGTATTTTCTGTTTTTGTTTCCAAAACCAAAACGACAAAACGAATAATGCTCATTTTCCGATTTCCCATTTTGTGCTCAAATCAAAAATGGAACAAACGGATAACGAGCGCTCATGTCCGATTTAGTTTTTTTCCGTTTGATACAAACGCCGTGACCCGGAAATGTTTTGTCCCTGCTCACACTTCTTGTCCTCCCTGTTTCTGACGCATGTCCCGTTCTTGATGGGCCTCTTTCCGATCGCAGTGACTTCATCAGCATCTCCCACAAACTCAATATGCTTTCTCTTTCCCCATGTAGTACTGACCATCTCTATGGCCTAATATTGTATCCTTTTCCTCTTTTCTACCCAAGGTTTTGACCCCGTGTTTCTCAGTCACAGTGTTCTGCATGAGATGGATGGCTTTGGCGACCTGGACATTCTCAGCCCTTATAAAGATCCTGATGCTGCAGGTACTTGCATCTGATTATTTGATTTTAAATACCTCCAGTTCATTTAAAGCTCAAATAAATGTTCATTTCAGCTACTGCTGTCTTGCCCAAAAATGACGGCGGGCATAGACCCTTCCTGTGTGGAGTTCGCATGCGCTCCCCATTTCCTCCCACAGTCCAAAAGTATGTGCGATAGGTTAATTGGCAAATCTAAGTTGGCCCCATAAGTGTGCACCCTGTGGTGTGTTGGTGACCGACCCGGGGGTGGTTCCCAGGACAGGCTCCGTGACCCCGGTTGGGATTAAGTGATTATGGTGATGGATGGATGGAAGTCTCACTTTAAGTAAAGAGCTGAGGTTATGTGGCCTTGTAACATTGCTATACTGTTGGCTTTCTTGAGAAACATACATCACCTTCACACTAAACAGAACCTGCTTTAAGTAAGCCCATTCTTCTGTTCCCTACCACGCTACTTTGTTCTCAGAGGAAACCCTAACCACCTGGTGGTTTACCTCTTGTGGAGCCAGTGGATCCCGAGGCCCCACCCAGGCACAGTGTGATAGCGCTTACCGGAACACCAACGTCAGCGTTATCGTGGGCAAAGAGGGCGCATTCAAGGGGGTGCAGATGTGGAGAGTGCCCGCTACCAACCGCTACCTGTAAGTATGTAAGTCTGGGAAAATATGATGAAACTGGTGTGCTGTAGGAGATTTATCTCCCAGTAACCAGTTTAGTGTAAAGTCTCACTTTCACTGGTTGGTTAAAACAAAATCCTGGCCTGGATTTTTACTTTCTGGGCTTCAGTATCCACCTCTGGTTTTGCTGTATGTTTTACTAACTTGCTGTCACAGTAAAGCACAGTACGTCTCTGTGGCACCTGAAAGGTGCCCATGAGCTCAATGCGACAAGAGCAAGTCAAATTCAGCTTGTAAAGGCTAATCTTTGATTTAAGATGCTTGTTTACCTTTGCATCTTGGGAAATATAAAAATGTGACCTGATACCTTTAAACGGCAATGCAAAGTGATGATGGTATGTTTTATGTGATTGCCATAAATGCTATTTGGTTTCTGTTCAAGGTTTGATAGATTTATTTGAAGAAATTTCATGCAGATTTTTAGTTTTGCATTATTTCTAGTCAGTTTTTTCTGCATGGGGACCTGCATTGTGTTATTCTTTGGGAATCTCTTGTGTTGTGCTCTGTCCTGTATCATTTTTGAGTTTTGTTTTTCCTTTGTTCTCCATCATCACACAAACCTCAGGATCTCTGCTTATGGAGCAGCGGGAGGAAAGGGGGCCAAGAACCACAACAGGCGATCCCACGGTGTTTTCATCTCAGCTGCTTTCACCCTAAAGAAGGGGGACATCCTGTACATTCTGGTGGGGCAACAGGGAGAAGATGCCTGTCCTGGGGTAAGTACCAGACTAGAATGAGAAGGGATCCATGCCATTCTCTTGAAGCATATTGACCAAATAGCAGCTACAAGTACTAACACTGTTACTACTGCTTGTATAAGGATCTATCTTTCCATTCATACATACATATATTAGCAGGGTGACAAGATAATCGATATCAGGGAGGACATTTCGAGCTACTTCAGGTTTTACAAACTACTTTAAAACTGAACGCTCCTGTCCTTGGCTAAATACTTCAGTTCTTCTTGTGCTTTGACTGGTTTGTTTCTTTTATTGAAAGACTGAATCAGTTGTTTTACATTACATTCATGACACATGCATGATTTTAGGAGATTGACCCATCAGCACACAACAAGAATTCAGTGCTTAAGTGAAATCCAGGTCCCTTTAAATAAATTGGTAGTTTTCAAATCTTGTCCGAGCTCAAAGTGTCCTCTCTGACATGGACTATCCAGCCACCATAGCTATCAGTTATTTGCAAACTCTGACACACTGACTTTGTATGTATCCATATTTGCTTCCAGTTCTTCTCTCTTGTGTTCCCTGCCTGTGTCGTTCTCATTTTTCCATTCATGTCTTTGGGTGCTTTTCAATATGTGTACTTCACTGTTCTTGTGTTCTCGCGTAGCCATTTAATGGCAGTTCCAATACTATGTACAGAAGTACAGAGGACAGTACAAATCCATGGCTGCTGTCCTTGCCCTGCCCCAAATATCAAGGATGCTTCAGTTGCATACTCTTTAACAAGAACAGTCCCATGATTCATTGCATCCCAGGTTCGTCCTTGGGAGGCAAGTTTGCAAGAACCCTCTAACCAAGAGCACAAGTACTATCTTCGCGTTCTTGGTATTGAGAAACACCTTTGGTCTTCTCCCAGAGGAAACATCTCTCGCAGAAGATCTGCTTGGGCGAGTCCACCATGATTGAGGATGGGGTCAGAGACGGAAAGATAGCAGGAGAATGGGCTGGTGGTGGAGGCGGAGGGGGAGGGGCCACGTTCATCTACTGGGTGAGACCCCTTTATAAATGGAGGCGATGTGATCAGTCACAGTCATCCTGTTTTGTCCCAAACATATTTAATATTAATATTAAGACCCCTTGAAATGATTTTTTAATGAAGTGGAGAATACAGCTAGACTCAAGACAGTAGTGTCATGATTAAGGGTGTTGAAGGTTCGAGAATTACTTGAAAGCACATTGGAGAAGGGGGTTGGAAAGGTTCTGCTATCAAAATTTTCTTAATAATGGAAAAATATTTGATGTGCTTTATTTGTACATGGCACCAAACTGGAACCATCAATCATTGTATTTCTTCTTATGACAGGTATGTAAGTGAGCAGGTTAATGCTGCTGGGTCTATGGCGTGCGTCCAAGAGCTTTGCACTGAAATTGAATTAAAATGTATCAAAGGTACACAAGTCAACTTTCAAGCAAGCAAAGTTTCTCCCTCCCAGGCTGAGAATGGGGTCATGGTGCCCCTTCTCGTTGCGGCAGGCGGGGGAGGGAATGCCTACCTGGAAGAGCCCGAGAGCAGCCTGGACCACATCAACCTGGAGCAGTACGACAACCACACCGTTGCATCTGGGACCAACGGCAAAACTGGCGCTGCAGGTCTGGCCTCTTTCATCGCATTCTTTTATTTACTTTTATTTTCCAAAACATATATTTCACTGTGTTTCTAGGGCTACTGCTGGTCTTGCTGTTCTGGCATCTTAGGTGAGATTCTGCTGAATGCACCCCCCCCCCCCATCCCGAGCAGCAGAAGCCAAGTTTGGTCTATTCGTTCATATTAAAGACATTTCAGCAGCACAGGGTATCTGGCTGTTAACTAGCTAGCTTGTGTTTCACAAGAAAAGTAGTGAAATATTAAAACCAGCATAGATAACTGTAACGTCATGCAATGCAACAGATGTATTGCTTCTGACTTCCTTTTCTGCTTTAAGCGGCACCTTAGATGAGTGCTGTTATCGCCCAGAGGACAGATTGGCCCTGACTGTGGCAACCGGGGATAATCTGGCCAACACATTGTTTGTTTAGCCTGACAAGTGCTGGTTCAAATCCAAGTCCTTAACAAAAATAATATACCTCAATTACTTTAATGGGTATATTGAGTAGGTATAGAGCATAAATTGCAAGATACAAACACCCTGCTTGAAATGGCATCTTCAAAAAGAATAGGATAGCCATGTGTAAGACTCATGAAGCATAATCGCTTTGGGTCAGCATCCTTGACCATGCCGCCACAGATGTCATTCTGGGATGAGGCAAGCGGATGAACGCTCATCCTTGCATTATCACTGCCCCTTTGAGAGATCCGCTCCTCTGCCAAAACACCAGCAGTCATTCTCCTTAGTGCAGGGCTTGAACCCATTATTCTGTCAGCGTGAGTGAGAGGTTGCATAAATTCACTGTTTAATCAAAAGCGTTTTTCCCTGGTCTGCTGTGAAGAACAGAAAAATGCACTGCAGCCAGGCAGGCAGGATTAGACAGATGTATTCCCACGGATTCCCAAGGAGCAGATTTGTCTTTGGAAAAAAAGCCAGAAAGGGTATGATAGAAAAATCCATGATTATGCAAATTTGCACTGCTAATTTAATCAGTAAATTAAAAAATGAAACTTATGATAATACTGTTGATTTAAATATAATGATTGTAATGATTAGCTTCAGCCTTGAAACAATTAATATACTAAACATATAATGCAAGCTCGCTTAAGTAATTGTTTTTCATTCAGGTAAGAGGTACTAACGTGTTTTGGCATAAGAGCTTGATTTGCAAAAGGTCAAGGTATAGACCTGATCCGAGAAGTAAGGCTGCCGTAGTAAACATTTATAAGAAAAGTGTCAGTATTGGGGTCAAGATTACGTAAAAAGAGAACTAAAGGGTCGTACGAGGAAGTGAGACACACTCGTTTGAACAGGGTGATGTAATCACAAGAGAGACTGCGAGAAGGTTGACCCTTTTCTTACCCGATAATGGATCAAGTTTAACAGAAGTGACTGGTATCTACAGATAACTGACCTCTCCTGTCTGTAAACTGTCATGTTTTTGGCTATAAAAGATGTCTGCACTTGTTGTTCAGGGAACAGAACACCAGAACCATGAAAGACTGCTAAGTGTCTGTTCCCCAAAGCTTTACGAAAGAAATACTCTTAAACAAACCGACTTCAGTGAAATTTCTACCACAAGGGATAAAAAGAGGCCCTCTCTCAGTGAAAGATGATGCCTTAAAGCTCCTTGACCATTCCCATTAGACCCAAAGATTTCCATTAACATTTGTTGATTTGCTCTGTTGTTTGTTGCATGTACAGACAACAGCTTCTTTTTCTCCTGCAGGGGGCGGTGGAGGATGGATGGGTGCGTCAAACTTTGCCAGGGCTGGAAAATCTCTTCTTGAGGGGGCGGAGGGGGGTATATCTTGCCCCAATGCCTTGTCCAGCCTCGCCTGGGCCACCTCTGGAGGATTTGGAGGGGGTGGAGGGGCCTGCACTGCCGGAGGGGGAGGAGGTGGATACAGAGGTGACCTGCCCAGTGTTCTGGACACATCAAAATGTGCATCTAGAAAGCAGAGCAACACATAGTGGCACAGACCAGAAAATAAGACATTTCATTTCCTGGTCCAATGCCTCAAGAACATCTAGAATTATATCAAAATATCAATCCAATAAAGCCATTCCCCAGGGTCACCTAAATGCATCGTGGTGTTTTTTTAATAACAGAAGATTCAATGTATCTCTGAGGAATCCAGGCTAAAACATAGTTAATGTTTTTTCACTGTTTTAAATTGTGAGTCTTATATTTCTGGATGGTTGCTGTAAGCAGAACAAATATCTCACACATAAATAAATGCATTCTGGGTAATTGGATAATTGCTCTACCAGGATAGGTCACAGCTGTTTCCATTAACAAATTAGAATGCGGCTCTTTGGATGCCGTTCTTGTCATCTTATAAGTGGCATCATTGCAAGCAGGACAGCTTCTCAAGGATCTGATTAAAGTGGAGGAGACTCAGATCTGCTCGGAGTATCATGAAAACTGTTAGCGTAAAAGGGTCTATTGAGAAAGGTCGGTGTAAGGGGGATCAGAGCAGATTTTACTCACTAGTGAAGCCGAATTTAAATGTGAATACTGGGTACTGTGTCGTTTTGTCATGATATTTCAGTAACATCTGTGCATCAGTGTGGCTTTAGGATCAGTATAATGTTATCATATTCAAAAATTTGCTTGTTCAGACATGAATTCCATTTTATTTAATGTGCATAAACCTCCAGCTCCCTGAAAATATCAAGTTTTGTAGAGCATCTGCTCAGGCTTTCAGCAAAGTCCTTCGAAATCCGCTTTGCTGAAATACCAGCATGAAATTACACTGATACTTTATGTCCATTTTTACTACTGAAACATCTCTCTGCTCCACTCTCACATCCCATCGTAGGTGGCGATACATCCCTCACTGATAACATCACTGCGGATGGCCAGGAAGGAGTCTCCTACATACATCCCAGTGGGGAGATCTTTCTCCTCCCGTTAGCAGGTGAGGCTTCCTTACCTCACTGGCCCAAAGAGATCTCCGCTAATTATTCAATTTGCCCACTTTTATCCAGCTGCCACCTGAGACTAATTCGTCTGAGACGCTGAGGCAGACCTGATTTTTGTGTAAGTCGGGCAATGTGGGATTCATAGTGAGTGCAGCTCATGTGGCAATGCCATGCAGTTTTAAATGGCCATCTGTCTAGTGTAATGTGCTTTCTTTGTTTAAGAAAATTCTTCTGACATGAGGGGCCACGCAAAAGCAGCTTTCTTCAGTACTGAGAGTAATCAGTTGCTGAAATGTAAATATACTAGGGGCAGAGAGAAGAGCCAGTCAAGGATCTTATGGAAGCGATTCCCTTCACATTCATTATCCTGCCACTGTTAAATAACAGGATTACAGAAGAAAAAATTGCTTGCATGTTTCCTGCTTGTATCGAAAGCCATGGAGAGCCACGGCGAGGTGGAGATCAAGGTGCAGCTGAACTGCACACACTGTCAGTCCCAGAGCTGCCACAGGAATGAGGACACCAAGGTCACAGTCTGCCTCTGCCCACATGGAGAGGTGCTGGCCAGCGACAATGTCACCTGCGTAGGTGAGCCCCCTCACCTCTTCCCCCACGGGCAGAATTTCCCACTTCCCACCACATTTCCCATTGATTTGCATTGTGTGCGTCATGCTGGGGGCTTCACACAGAGCATGAAGGGCAACCACCATCATTTATAAAAGAGCCGCAAAGCAGGCTCTATACAGAGTCTGGTGCAATGGCTTAGCATGTAGCAGTTTAGCATGAGTGTTGATGATTCATAATGTTCATTTGCCTGTTGTTATGGCTCTTCCACCCTCTACTACTCTCCAGATGAAGCTATATGGCAGTTGCCATTTCTCTTCTAACATTTCGCAGTCCCCCCAGGCCTTGTTCTCCAAGGACATCCATCTCTGCTGCTCGTCTCGGCTGCGGTGGTCTCCACAGTGGTGACTGTCATCATCTTGACCTGCGCCAGCCTCACACTCAGTAAGAGACTCTTCCAGCTCTGCGTGACCTCTGTCCCGTCCACCTTCCATCGGCTCTGAGACACGCCCAGCCCCCCGCACCCCCCACCATTTAACATCTGCCCTCATGCCCCCATGTCTGCTCATTCTTCTAGGCTTCAAGTCTCTAGGTTGCAATTTCATGCAGTTTTTGCTGTATTTCATAGAGGAAGTCTGTGATCCAAGCCTGCATACTTTGGACCAGGCAATGAGATGGAAAGAAAAACAACTTCTAAGTTAATGTCACAGCTTGACAAGAGCAGGTCACTATTATGGCTTTTTAATGAGAAAAGAGTAATGGAGCATTCCCTTCTAGGCAAATTTCTGGTCTTCATTTGAACATGTGGTCTTTACTCAACCTACCAAATCGACCTCAAGGAAACAGTGATTTTCAGGTCACATTTTTCTTAAGATCACTAGTTTTCACACCAGCTCTCAAAGAAGATTGGCCCTGTTCGTTTTAGTTCGACAGCAATTTGCATGTGGTGAGATATATTATGCAGTAGGTGTTTAAAGGAAGTGTGCCAGTATCAAAGAGTTCTGGCAATATTATGGGGTTTTTATTTATTTATTATTAAATAAATCAATGATACCACTTAGAGAAAACTCAAAATGATGATGGAAACTGGATACTAGAGCTTATATAAAGGCAAAGATTTGTATGCAATATTACATCACGGCAAAACGTCAACGATTGAGTAATGTTTTATGGGAGCGTTGTGGAGGGGGAGTGGATATTAATTACAGAAATTTTAAAAAGTCATGTCGTACCTGGGGCAAGATGAGGGCAAAACCATTTTTCTCTCCTACACTTTGGGACAAAGTCAAGGTGTGATGGCTGCATTAGAGATGCATGTCATGCACTAAAAGGCATCTTGGGGCTTTTGTGAAAGTGTGAGTGGGAAAAAATTAAGGATGGGAATGAAGTACGGACATAATAATCTGCCATCATTAATCAAACTCACCTTATTTAATCTGCATTATCAGACTCATCTTATTTACTCTGCATTATCAAACTCAGCTTATATACTCTGCATTATCAGACTCAGTTTATGAAGTCTGCATTATCAAACTCAGCTTATATACTCTGCATTATCAGACTCAGCGTATGAAGTCTGCATTATCAGACTCACCTTATTTACTCTGCATTATCAGACTCAGCTTATGAAGTCTGCATTATCAGACTCACCTTATTTACTCTGCATTATCAAACTCGGCTTATGTACTTTGCATTACCAGTCCTTTATTTTTCATTGTAACTAATGGAATAGTGTGTGTGTAGGTGTGTGTGCGTGAGTGTGTGTGTGTGTGTAACATTCCATGACTGCTCAGAACCTTAAGGAGTCTCTAGGGAATTAGAGAAGACTATTAATGGGATGAAATTTGCTCTGGGTATACATATCAGCTGAGGAATAAAGATAACCTTTTAAGGCTGAGCGTTGGGCAGTGTGATGGCGCAGTGGTTAGCACAGTCACCTCACACCTCCAGGAACAGGATTTGAGTCTCCACCATGGCTCCATGTCTGCGTGTTCTCCCTGTGTCATTGTGGGGTTTCCTCTGGGTTTTTGAGTCCCCCCCCCCAATTGAAAAACATGCTGAGGTTAACTGGAGCTACCAAAATGCCAGGGGGTGTGTGAGAGAGAATGGTGAGCAGGCGTGTTAGGGAGATCGTTGTGTGGGTGTGTGAGAGAGAACGGTGTGCGAATGTGTCACATTCCCTTGTGCCTGGAGCTTCTGGGATATCCTCCAGGACCCCCCCCCCAACCCTGCAATGGTCAGAAAGGCCAGATATAAGTTTCTATCTGCTGTTACTAAATAAAAACAATATGGTTGTTGCTTTTTAAAAAATTTATGTTAAAAATTTTTTTTTCATTACTTTTGCTTGACGTCATACTGTATGAAGGAACCAAGAGTCATTCTTCATACAGCCAATTGCGATATCCAAAAAGCATAATGGATCTCAGGGGTTGATTGTTATGCATCACGCACTGACAACTGGGGCTTAAGACAGAATGAATATACTGCTGTTTTCCTGCTTTGAAAGAAGCAGGTTTCAATATAATATAATAATCTTTGAAGATTATTAACAAATTTCATGGCTGGAGGTATATTAGGTTTTTGCTCTGCATGAAAATTTCTCTGTAAAGATGTCAGATCATTTTCTAGTAACCCCAGAGCTGATTCTGCAGTGTGCCTAGTTATCCAGTCTATTTGCTATCTACAGCTGAATGTGCTTTCTTGAGCTAAGACTTTCTCATATGTTGGACAGAGCACATAGTTTGTGCTATAAAACAGCCAAAAAATTATGCAGGTTAGCTTAGCTTAGTGACTACTGTGTCTTCAGTCCATGAGTCATGTCCTAGCTTGACAGTCTAAAGATCTATGTCCTGGAAGTGTGAAAGTTTAAAAAAACCACCTTATCCCTGCCATTGTGCTTGTTTGACTCCTGACAATGGGTCACGACAATTGTCTGTCTATAGTCCAGGTGTCCCGCCCTCCTGTGCCCTAGGGTCTTCATCCTCCAGAGACTTGAGTCAGGATCCCCCATCAAAAGCGGATGACTCCAGCAATAACCCACCGTGCTGGACTGACTCTCTCTCAAGCTCCCAAATTTAATACCTATTTTCCAGGACAACAGAAGATGCATTTGAAAAAAATATCATCTAGACTGTTTCCCTCAGCCAGGGTAAATGTGTGTATCAGCTGAGCAAAGAAACCAGTTCTGGCTTCACCACTCTTTAATGACCCTAGACATAAACTAGCTTCAGGATCCCTTTGACTCACGTCTGGCTGAATGGATTTGGATGCAGCAGCAGCTCTGTTGTCTTCCCATGTTATTTCAGCTGTGTGTCTCAAATGCTGAAAGTCAGTGGGAACCATGCATAGAAGCTCTGATAGGATGACGCTTTGCTCACCAGTAACAGCTTTGGTGTGCTTAAAGTTCTTATTGTCAAAGTTCCACCATCCTAATTCTCCAGAGAAGCCAGGTATGACTGTGATGTCTCCAGTAGTTTCCCAATCCGGTCTTTGGGGACCCACAACTGGTCCACATTTCTGATCCCTTCAGGCTCCCTTCCAAAGAGTCCACATTTTTGCTCCATCCCAGTTCCCGGTAGAGGGCAAAAATGTGGACTCTTTGGAAGGGAGCTTGAAGGGATCAGAAATGTGGACCAGTTGTGGGTCCCCAAGTACCGGATTTGGAAACACTGCTCTACAGGGTCAAGAGGGAGGAGTGCTCAGGCATTTAACAGTGTCTCCCCACCTGAGCTCTCCCCCATGCAGGTTGGTAGTCTATGCAAGCTCCTCAGTCGAGCATCAGTCCCTTCCCCTTCCCCCGTCTGCACCCGAGGCCCAACAGCAACATGGATCTTTCACCTCCAAGCATCGCCCCCCCCAAGGCAAACTACCAACCTGCATTGGGGATGCGGCCAGCCTCCAAAGAGGGTGAGTCCCCCCAGGCAATTAGCTAAGAGGGCCACATGTAGGCTGACCTGTGCTAGCGGACCCAGGAAGGTCATCCGCAGCCTTATTCTAGCATGTACCCCTCAGAATAGCAGCAACCTGCTTGTCCTTCAGTCATGTTTCTCATCTGAAAACTGCTCTTTGCTCTTTCCTCCCTATGCACTTCCCTGTCATCTGATTTACCTGGAATGAAGTCAGAGGTGGACATTTCAGGTCCAGAAAGTAAAAATCCAGACCAGGATTTTGTTTCAACCAACCAGGTCAGCATAAAGAGTCACAGTCACAGAGTACACTAGTGGTTGGTTGAAACAAAATCTTGGTCTGGATTTTTTGCTTTCTGGGCATGAGATGTCTGCCTCTGAATGATGTAGATGTATAGCTCATTAAGCAGGGTTCCCCAGTACCAGTACTGGAAGGCCAGTCTGCAACACAGTTTGCAAATTTCCCTGCTCAAGTACAGTACACCTTAATCAGCTCACCAGCTAATTGTCAGATTTAGTATGTTTGTTTGCGCAGTAACTGTGTTGCAAACTGCCATTCCAGCACTGGAACTGGGGAACCCTGTCATAACATCTTTGGCTGATCTTAGTATCCCTGCCACTCTTCATTTTTGCTGTATTAATGGGAGGCCACTGTGAGATGTAAGTCTCAGCTGAACAGACTAGGAGGTTCCTGTGCACCAGGGCATGAGCTTAGCTGTCCAAGGTCATTTTAAAGCAACTGAAGCAGGCAAATATGTTGCACGGTCAGTCCTGCAATCCGTTCTCTCAACACAACTTGTGACCTCCCACATCTCACTTTGTAGTCTATTACCGAAAGAAGAACCGGCTTCAAGGAATGAGAGTCCGTCTGCAGAGTCCAGAGTACAAGCTGAGCAAGATCCGCACCTCCACCATCATGACAGACTACAATCCCAACTACTGCTTCGCTGGCAAGGTGGCCTCCCTGGGTGAGCTGAAGGAGGTGCCTCGCAAGAACATCACACTGCTCAGGTAATTCCTCTTGCTGATGAGGAGGAGTTGGACAGCCAGGAGGTGCTGAAAGGTGACCTTAGGCATGAAATAAACTGGAACTTCCAGTTTCAAAAAGCAAAATATTTCCTATAACCTCCTGAGACCCAAAGAAAAAAAAGAGAAAGAGTCCTTCAATTTTAGGTTATTTGTCTTTGGAGGAAATAAGACATCTTATAATTTAGATTTATTAAAATTTATTTTTATTTTTAATTTCACAGCATGTCCTCTTTAGTGTACAACAGGAATAAATACGTTTCCTTACATCAGTGAATAGATAGATGCAAAGACAACATGTCCACTACAATGGACATAAATGAATGGGGGGGGTCTCAGGAGGATAATATTTGTTTAGCCATATCGATTTTGTCAGACAGACTGTTGACCTCTTTAAGGACATATCCACCCGACCGTCTGTGACTTATTCAGGATTGGGCTGTATTAAGCCTGTCTCAGGCAGCTCATGGCACAATGCAAGAGACACACTAGACAGGATGTGGAAAATAGTTAAAAAAAAATTAGAATTACATGAATAATTAGAACCCAGTGTCTGTGATTTATATATTAAGTTTATGTTTTTAAGTTTAAGAAGTTTATTGTCCTATGCATGGTAGAACAGTCAGTTACACCATACAATTACTCTGCATGTTCCGTCTGGGCACAGTTGATATAAATCAACAATATCAAAAATCACACAGTGCAACGTAAACATATAAACATATAATGCAGTAGACAAATATACTTAAAATATACCAGTATGACATGAAATGTTGAAAAAAGAAGATCCTCAAGTAGAGGTTGTGCAAAGTTTGCAGTATTGTGTGTGTGTGTCTGGCTGTCTGCCTGTCTGTCTGCCTGGTTTATATTACATTGTGCTGATTATGGGGACCAAATGTCCCCCACAATGTGATACAAATATGTTATTTTGACATTGTGAGGACCATATTTCAGGTCCCCACACAGATCTGTGAATGCAATCAAAAAACTAAAAATAACAAGAGTCTCGTATTTTGTCTGGTTGCTTATGGTCACATTTAAGATTGGGTAGGGGTTAAAGTCATTATGTATGGATAAGAGTTTCCCCCATAGAAATAAATGGAGAATTCCCACAAAGATATAATTATGAACCTGTGTGTGTGTATGTGTGTGTGTGTGTGTGTGTTGGGGGGGGGGGTGCACATACAAAGTGTGGATTTGCCACATCGTGGAGGTAAATTAACCTACCCCCTTGTTTGTGGTCTATTTCTTTACATCCTTTTGTACTTAGACAAATAACTTTAATGTTTGGCAGTACAGTAGCATGAGTCTTGTGGGATCCTTACTCTGCATCTTGTGTTAATCAATGTGACGCAACCTGCATTGACTCCATCTCTCCCCTCCCTCCCTCTTTGGACACAGGGCCCTGGGCCATGGTGCCTTTGGTGAGGTGTACGAAGGCCAGCTGCTGGGACTTGGCAGTGACAATATAGCCATGCAAGTTGCCATTAAGGTCAGTAGATCAGCCAATGACACAGCGGTTGAATTGATGCTTTATTATACATTACCCAGCAAAGAGAAGAATGTGTGTGAGGAATGTTTCTGAAACCGCTGGCTATAATCTTATTCATAAAAGGAACGTTCATTAGAAAGTCCAAAGCATTCATTAAATACACATTGTTGAAAGGTGTTGCTGGTACCCGTGGGGCTGGGTTACCTGCCTTCATAGAATTCTGCAATCTGTGGCTCAACAGACTCTTCCTGAGGTTTGCTCAGAGCAGGATGAAATGGACTTCTTGATGGAGGCGCTGATTATGAGGTTTGTGGCCTATAACGTCCATCAGATCCGCACTCAAAAGTTCAAGTTCAGCAGGGATCTTCACCTGCAAAACATGTGACAAAGGGAATAAGTGGGCAGATTAGTGTGTCCTATTGTAAGCATTTTCTTTTCAATAGACAATTAGCACAATTAGCCTTGGACTGTATTTTGCATTTTTATGGAAGACTTGACAAACTTCTTGCTATTATAGTCTCAGACACGTGTAGCTTGCTGACCTGCATGAAGCAGTATGTAAGGTAACGCCATGTTCATTAGTGTGTCATTGCCCCCCACTGCAGTAAGTTCAGCCACCAGAACATCGTGCGCTGCATTGGTGTGAGTCTGCAGACCCTGCCACGCTTCATCCTGCTGGAGCTCATGACCGGTGGTGACATGAAGAGCTTCCTCAGGCAGAACCGGCCTAAGACTGTAAGTTTAACATCATGGTCCAGACAGTCGTGATGGCCAAAGCAACGTTTCATGAACCATATGCTGTATTTTCTGCCCCCACTGGATGGTGCTCTTGGTTTGCTATGGGGCATGCTTTGAGCAGAGCACCATCTAGTGGGGTCAAAAAATATAGCGAATGGTTCATGAAGTGTCATTTTGGCCATCATTTCCAGACAGTCTGCCCCTGGTCAGTCGGCCTTAAGGAACATAAAAGTGGTGTAAAAGTGCACCATTTTAATTGCTGCTGTCTGGCATTACGATGCAGCGTGTGCTAGCATGTCACTGTTATCCTCTGTATGTGTGTTTGCCTGTGCTTGTGTGTGTGGTAGAATATGTGTGGAACTCTCCAAACGGTGTGCACATGTTCCAGGGCAAGACCTCCTCCCTGTCCATGCTGGAGCTGCTGCACATGGCCAGGGACATTGCCTTCGGCTGTCGCTATCTGGAAGAGAACCACTTCATCCACAGGTTGGGCCCTTCAGCAGGTTCACCTATCCAAACTGCCCATGTCTGCATATAACTAGCATAGCAGCCATGATTGTTACTACTGCAAGTCTGAGCAGGGAAAGTCTGAGCAGGGAAATCTGAGCAGGGAATATCTATTCAGAGTTTTGAAGCCATGCACCTTTTTTACTTCACAAAGTTGCAATGACATAATCATGACATGGTTATTCTACTCCCTTTTTCAAACCAGTGACAGATGAGTGTAGTGTCTTCTGTTGAATATTTCACATTGCCCTAGATGGGCTTAGGGTGGAGAGATAAAGCCTTTCACTCTTTCTGTACTGATCACAATGACCCTGTCAAAACAGTCTGCCTGCATTAGATAATATCAAATCTCGATGAGCCAGCATGAGTTCGGATATAGCTTCTGAGAACCTGGGGCTGTGTTTACAGCCCATTCCCAAGCATCAGTGATCCTCTTATTGTAGCATGTACAATATGTGGAAAATCATGCCCCTCACCAGGGGAAGCAATCTGAAGATGGATAGATGTATGGATGGATGGGAATGAGGGATAGTGAGTTAATCTTCCTGGTTATTCCAGAGACATTGCTGCCAGAAACTGCCTCCTTACCTGCTCTGGCCCCAGGAGGGTGGCCAAGATCGGAGACTTTGGCATGGCACGGGATATATACAGGTGTGTAATCCGACCTCGCATTTCCTGCTCGCCTTCCCTTCCTCTTTGTGCTGGGATTATAAGGCCAATGACAGAGCTAAGCTGGAAGGAGTCATGGAGTAACTGCATAGGGGGATGCTGAGTCAGAACAGGCTAACATATGGCGACGTCGTAGAGGTGGTACAGGGATGACGCCGTCTTCCTCACTGGATGGTCTGCTTGGAGTTAAATGTGTCAGTATGCTTAGATCTGTTCACGCTCTGTGGAGCAACGAGTGAGCTGCGCTTCTGTGAATGGAATTTGAAAGCCAAGGCGCCCCTGAGCACCCCGGTTGGCCGCCCGGGGGGGGGGGGGCACTCCTGGCACGCCCTTATTGCTCACCTGGCCCTGACACCACATTTCACACGACACTAGGGCCTCGAGGAGCAGTGGGGAGGTGCGTCGAGACACTGCCCCTCAGTTTTTATTTGCATGTTTGACATCACATGACACTGGGGCTGAGGAGGTGGGTTGAGGTAGGAGGGGCTCTGCCGTCTGCCAGCGGGGGGGTGCCCATGCCTCGACTGCTCGCCCGTTTTTTTCACTTTAGTGATTTACACAGTCCATGTTACATTATGGCCTTGGGGTGCGGGGAGGGGGATGGGGGGCTCTGCCGTCTGCCAGCGGGGGGGCCCTCATACCCGAACTGCACCCACTAGTTTTAATGCATTGTAGACATAAACACACAACTCTCTCACACATATACATACACACTTTACACTAACATGGGACGGAGTTGCGATGGGGGCTGAGGGGCCTCCCCTAACTCTATCTCTGGCCCTACGTGGGTGGGGGGGTCACCGTCTAGAAGATCCATCATGGAGGGGATGCAGGCGGCCCTGGCCGGTGTGGGCGGCCTCCTCTCCTGGCGGGCGGTCCAGGGATTTTGGCACACTCTGGGCCCATCTAGGCCAATTGGGGGGTTGGGTTT
>JAODUD010000026.1:4177377-4191822 GCA_026784285.1 Stomatorhinus walkeri | reverse complement strand
TGGTTGCCCCTGCCTTCGCCCTCGGGGATGGGGGGGGGGACTGTCACACCCCCCGACGGCATCAACTACCAGCACATCCAATGACAAATCAGTTCACACTTACACTTGCACATACTACACTTGATTGGGTGCATAGGAGGTTGAGCGATCAGTATCATTATCATTATTATTACTTTTTAGAGTAACTTAAAGATATAGGAATTGAAATATACGTGTATGATCACATGTGTGTATGCTACATATATGTAATACCTATTTGTAACATTATTATTATTGTTGTTGATATTCTTGTTATAATTTTTTATTGTTGCCATCATTAGCCTGCTATTACTGTTCTGTAGTTTGAAGTCTTTTTAATAAGAGTTATGTGTGTTTTGGTTGTTTATACTCTGAATCCCACCTTTAAGATTATTCTTATTATTATTTCTATTTACCTTTTTTTTCCTTCTCCGTTTTGATTGATGTCTGTTATTGATATGACTGTTGTCTCTGTGTCCTCCTCAGCCTTTTTCTGTATATAATCACAGTACTGGGGCGGGTGAGTTCAAAGTGGCCACACTGGGATTGAATATCTTTACACTTTAACTTTAATTTAAAATAAAGTTGTCCTCCTATGGGGGTGGGCAGAAAAAATAAAATAATAAAAAAAATAAAACCCAAGGTGATTTCACGTGTAAACAGCTCAGGCAACCCCTGTAACTAGTGTAAGTGCAATGAATCAGAGCTCCAGGTATCTGTATAAGGATGCACTCTAACCGCAGAATCAGTGCTTATACACTCAGATCTGGCCGCACTAATGATGCAATGTGTACCTACAAACTCTCATTCTGCTGTGATCACAGGGCCAGCTATTACCGGAAGGGTGGCCATGCCATGTTACCTGTGAAATGGATGCCGCCAGAGGCCTTTTTGGAAGGAATCTTCACCTGCAAGACTGATACATGGTAATGTCAGTGGCAGCTTTGAGGGGGTTTTCAGGAACTTCACACCTGCACCCGCTTCTTCCATTGAAGCAGTTGGATACCTCTATTGCAGCACATTTATTAGATGGGCAGTAGCCTCACACAGAGTAATGCAAACTTTAGGGCTCGCTAAAGGCACACACTTCAAAATCATTCCAGTGAACATCAGATTTGCATGGCTCTTTCCTTCATTCACTCTTGTATAAAAGCATGTCTTTCATGTTAGTTAATTGTAGTCTCAGTTCAAATAACAGGTGTTGCAATGGACAGCTTTTTTGCATTTTTGTATATACTTTAAAAAGTGAGTGGGTCTGTAAGCTCCATCTTTTTTATGTTTAATTCAAATGCAAACTACTTACAGGGATGACTTTTTAAAAATGTATGTATGTATAATAATGTTTCTTCAAAAGGTGCTTGCCTGTGGATGGTTATAACACCTAACCCCAGCACAGAGGACCGATATGGCTCCTCGTGGAACAATACAAGAGGGAGGCTTGACCTACTTCCCTCTGTCTCCCCCTTTAGGTCATTTGGGGTACTGTTGTGGGAGATTTTTTCTTTAGGCTACATGCCTTACCCTTGCAAGACTAACCAGGAAGTGCTGGAGTTTGTGACAAGTGGAGGCAGGATGGACCCCCCAAAAAACTGCCCTGGGCCTGTGTGAGTTCCTGTAGACATGTGTTGTAATATTATTATTATTATTATTATTGTTTAGACTGCTGTTTGACATTGGATCATTTTACATACTGACCTATATGTATATTATACAGTATAATGTGAAAGAGGAATTGCTTGGTAATATATCAGATATATAGACCTCTGCAGAGAAAGTAACCCTGCTTAGCACCATTTTTTGGCCCAGAGCTGTTCTTAAACCTATGGAGATATTTAAAGGTTCCTGCTAAAAGCTGTGTGTTGTGTGACATGTGGCACAGATACCGAATCATGACCCAGTGCTGGCAGCACTGTCCAGAGCACAGGCCCAACTTCAGTACCATTCTGGAGAGGGTCAACTACTGCACTCAGGTAAGGCCCCAGTTCACCTAATGAGTGCCTGTCATACGCGATTCCTGCTTTTCTAGCATATTAAGCTGCTGTAGTGCATGTATAGTAAGCTCGAAGGTAAGCATATATAATGATTAGATAAGGAAACAATGGTATGGAACACTAAGTCAGTAAAACATGGATTATGCCTCACAGAGGAATATCATGCAACTTGGAACCATCAGGACACTGGAGTATACCCCATCCTAAGCTCTATAGTGGGAGGTAAACTGGACTTGGGTAAAGCCACAGTCCTTTGTATTGTGTAGGAAGCAGCGGCGCCTGTTCTCTTTAGGTTGCCAGCACAGCATCAGGGTGGCCGAATGCTAAAATAGCGAAAGGAGTAGGCGGCGTTTAAAACAAAAGTTTTGCTGCAGACTTGATTTCATCGTCATGGCGTCTTGCGTGTTGCTTCTCCTGGAGAGGCCAGTGGCTGCAGTATGTCACGCAGGTCAGATCAGACTTATTTTTTAGCAGAATCAAGCTTGTTCTTATTTATGTCCCATATAAACTGCAAAACCATACATGGCAGGTGAAGTTCCTAAATGCAATTCTTATACAATCAGTCTCCAGTTTGTACAGTATATAATTGTACTGTACCTCAAGCCCATGAACTGCTGAAGCCATGCAATGTTTTCATGAGTATCACAGAGTCATGCATGTGTTTATTATGCACTGTCATGTCTGTTATTATGCACTGTCATGTTTGTTATTACACACTGTCATGTCTGTTATTACGCACTGTCATGTTTGTTATTTTTAATATACCTTTATGGCAGTCCATTCGTAAGTATGAGTTGTCCGTAATTTGGATGTTTTAACCCAGGGACAGTCGGTACACAGTAATAATGGCATAATGAAAACAGTTACATGTATGAAAGTTACTGTAACACTTCAAATTTTATTAGTACTACACCAGAAATTTCTTCTGCCAAGTGTCAAAATGGGAATTAGCATGTGAGAAACATGCAAACAGTTATTTGTAAGGCTGCCTGTTTTGTGTTTTATTCTAGAAAATAAGTGTAAACGAAGCAAAAAGAAGGATAAAGAAATGAATCCAACAGCAAGAGCATTAAATACAGCAAAGTAACTGAGAAACAGTTGTCAGTAATTAGTGATATGTGAAACCATCTACGAAACAGTTGCTCCAGTTAAATCCTGTTGATCTTGAGGAAATCCATCACTCTGTTTCTCCGATCGGGTGAGAATAGCCTAAACACAGATAAATTATCCTCCACGAGAGCTTGGGAGGCTGGGGAACTAAGCAGATCTAAAGACACTCCAGAACTCCCTCCATTTTCCCTCCATTTCCTTCCATTTTCCCGTCTGTGCACTTGGTAGCCAATTTGAGGTCCGCAGTGATTTTCCACTTTTCATATGGATATAGATTTTGGGTAGGAACCTTGGTGAAACTTTATGGGAAGTGGGCAATGTACCCAGTTAGTGCTTAAGTGTACTGTTCGATGTCAACCTCCTCCGCATGAATGATGGCTGAAGGCCATTGAAAAACTGGCCTGCTGCGACCACATGAATTTTTCATCATTAGCCTGAAGCTGCTGTAAGCTGATTTATAAAATCATTCAAACATAAAGTAAAATTGGCTTTTTAAAAAAAATGTTCAACATATGCTTTCTGAATTAATTATATCGCGACATAACCTCCAAATGCGGCTGTAAGAATGAAATTTTTTTAGATTTAGGTAAGGAGCATGAAATGACCTTGCCGCACCCACCACACATGCCGCACATGACATCACCTTGCCGCACCCACCACACATGCCGCACATGACATCACCTCGCCGCACCCACCACACATGCTGCACATGACATCACCTCGCCGCACCCACCACACGTGCTGCACATGACATCACCTCACCGCACCCACCACACATGCTGCACATGACATCACCTTGCCGCACCCACCACACAACAAACCCCCTCTGGGACGAGAACCAGAGTGCAGCCTTGTGGCGAATGATACCTCAGCACCACACTTGTGTGAATGGACCAGTGTGAGTTATAGCTGGTGGCTGGAGTGCCAATCCTGCAGATTAGATTTAGATCAAAGGTTACTTATTTTGCCTTTAATTTTGTGGTGTGTCTTAGCATATTAATTTAGATATAACCCTGTGATTATTTGTCACCGCAGTTGTTATATTCTGCCTGCCACTGTACGTTCATTCATGTTGTCCCAGCAGGCCTTCAGCCATCATTCGCCTTCATAATGCTTATATATCGCATTCATAAAACGTTCAGTACACCTTCATAATGTATGTATACCTTAACGTCCTAACATCCCTCAACAGCTGTAATGTACATTAATAAGGGATATTATATAATAATAACAAACAATTATAATTGTATAATCATATAATGCTTGTTATTAATGTAAATTAAATCTGTTAAGGGATGTTAAGACGTTAAAGTGTACTTGCATGCTGCTTATGAATGTTCTATGAATGCAATATGAAAGTAATGTAAAGCGTTACCCAACATGTAAGTTAGCGGTTCGTATTAGTGTAAGCTGGAATTTTGACTGCCTGTGAATGACGCACTACAGCACCTTTTAAATCATGGTCCCAGTGTCACCTCAAGCCTGTCAAATATAATACATGCCCCTATTATTCTTGTCATCGAGTAGTTCCGATAATAGGATATGAGTATTTTGTGGATCTGTGACATGGCAGGATTCTGTTTCTTCCTTCCATCTCCTAGGACCCTGACGTCATCAATGCCTCCCTTCCGGTAGAGTATGGGCCCCCAGCAGAGAAGGAGGTCAGTACTGTCCCCCAGACAGAGGGATCTGCAGCCTTGACTCCTTTGTTGACCTCAGAGTCCTCCCTGCCCTGGACCATCCCTCCACTCCCTCAGGACCGCAGACCTGTGTCTCTGCAGCAAGCTCTGCCACGGCAGCCTGAGGCACACTCACAAGCGGGGGCATTGGGGGTAACCTGGGTGGAGCCTCTTCTTTCCCCAGGGGCCGGATCTGGAGCTTGGCTTCACCCAGACCAGCACTTGCCTGTCACGGCTTCTTTCTCTGGTGTCCAGAAGTTTAAGAACAAGACCAAGAACCTCTGGAACCCTACCTATGGTTCCTGGGGGCTGGATGGCTTCGGACGGGGAAAAACAGCTCTGTCACAGACTCAGTCCATGCCTTTGTCTGGCACCCCGAACAGCCCATCAGCGACCCTCACCCCCGAACGGGATGACTCTGGATTTGATTGCAATGGAAGCTCATCCCCGACCAGTTCTCAGGCTTCCCCCTCCTCATCCTCCCCTTCATCGCTGCCTCCTTCCAGTCCCAATGCTGCCACCAGCTCAGTTGCCACCACTAGTCCAATCAAGAACAACGTCACTTTTGGCGCGGAGCTGGCCAAGTTACAGAGTTTTCCATGTGGCACTGTAAACTACGCCTATGAGGACCAGAACTATAACAACCTCCCCCTGGTGGTCACCAGAGCCCCAGTAGCCAGTTCAAACCCTGGTCCATCCATATCCTGGTCAAGTATCTCTGCTTCAAAGATCTCCAAGCCTCATGTGAAGCGCCACGCCAGTTATGGACATGAAGACATCAAGCGGTACACCAAGCCGGAGATGCCTACTCGTGACAGGGACTCTGGCCTCTCCCTCTCTGAAGACCTTACCGTCATTCCAGTGTAATGGCACAGAATGACACTCAATATACTGGAATACACTGGAATCCGTCCAACACCTCACGCTGCAATGGGTCCTGGTCGCCTTATTTATCAGTCATGGATTACTTTTTATAGAATTATTGACATGCCATTCATTCACAGGGCACATGCCAGCACACACTCACTCACAGTCATACACTACAGGCAATTTAGAGATACTTATGAGCCTAACTGCATCTCTTTGGACTATGGGAGGCTTCTGATGGTTGGTCAAGTAGAATACAGGTGGTCTGGCCATGGTAGAGGTAGTGAAGTCTCACTAGCTTGTGGGAGTTTTACATACACAAAATTGTTCTGGGGCAGAAGTAAAATTAGAAATAACCAATCAGATTATAGAGGAGGTGGGTCCAAGCAACTACAGGAGGACACTGGATTGGTTGGTCCTGCTTCCTCTAGTTGCTTGGACCCACCTGCTCTACAATCTGATTGGTTATTTCCCAGAAAAAAAATATTTTTTCCTTCTGCCCTCGGAACAGTTTTGTGTAAGTAATACTCCCGTGAGCGAGTTAAAAGGACAAGTTCTGGCTAATTCCAGAGTTAGCTTTCAGTTTTGCTTGCTGCTCATGTCATCATATGAATCCTGCAGAGGAGTCTCCACTAAAACCCCAGCAGCGAATGGAATGGAGGAAGTGACGACTCCAGCCCCAACAGAGTCCATGGACAAGGTTCCTCCACAGTCTTCATACGGCATGAGGCCAGCCAGCCACTTCATGTAAAACCAGAAAGTTACAAGAGAAAGATCCCAGGGATGTTGTTGCCAAGAAAATATGCATAGAAAGACCTACAAGTTTCTGTTGTGAAACCGTTTGACTTTTAAGAGTTTTGCTTAGACGCAGTTATGAACTTGAATGATTAACCAGTCATTTGTGTGCTGTTTTAAAAAGAGCATGTTCTGTTTTGTTTCTTGGCCTGTTGTGGTGGAGAGCATGTCTTTAATTCCCTGTAAATAACGAAGGGGAGGTTTTAAGAATGTGGGCGGATAGAAGACTGCACAGCAGGAGGATGAAAAGGCCTGTAATGAGAAGATGCCCAGGAGGATTGTGGGAGTTTACAAGTGGGAATCATTTCATTTAACCTCGGCATAAAATCCAGGGATAAAAGATCTGACTGACTTCTTAGAAGGCACTGTATTCTGTGAATAAGTACAATACAAATTTTTCCTTTGTTGTGTTACGTGCACCTGAAGTATTTACTTGGCAGTATGAACATTTCTAAAAATTGGATGCTGCGATATTCAGTTTGAAGCCTGGACATTAAACTGAGGCTGACTGAGTAGTGTTTTCCCCTGACCAATGTTCGCATTCTCCTTGCTTTACTATGTGTTTTTTCCCACATTGCAAATACATGAAGTTCTGGTGTACTTGTGACTCCCATAAAGTGTGAATTTTTCATCAGTACCCCAAAGTAGTTCTGATTATCATCCCCTGTTATTAAGATAGGAAAATTCCAACGTCTGTTTTCGGTTACAACATAGGGTCTACGTATCAATTGCTCTGATAAAAGATTTTCATAAATATGCTTGATAAATTTTGAAGCAATTGGTGTATTTTAATACCCATTTATGAACAGTTTTTATAGCACAAACTCTTTATTTCTTAAATACATTCCATCTTTGTTGTGTTTTTATGTGATCATTGTGTAAGTTGCAGATATACTTCGACAGCCCCCGTTTTCCAAAAGAGCTTGAGTGAGTAGTAATCATTTATGACAGGTGCAACTGTGGTATGTTTCCTTGCTAATGAAGGAGCAGTGCAATCAAGGCACAGAGACGCTGTGCAACCTGATGACAGCTCCACTTGGCAAAATTCATTCATTTTAATGCATCTTACTCCCATTTTAAAACATTTTTCGGACACTGATTTAGTAACTGATTTAAGAAGTCAAAAGAATTGGATAGAGGAGTGATGATGTCGAAAACTGCAGGAGGCAGTTCTGGTTTAGGAACACAGTGTAAAAGGGGATTTATGTTGTGGCATAACAAACAGCTGTAGATGTATTACTTTTTCTACATGTGTTATTTTGACGATGAATCTCCAACATTGATGACAGTGATATAATCATCATCTGTGTTTGTCCAGCATTAATATGTTTAGTTTTATTAGTGTTTTATATAGATTTTTTGAAGATTCTGAATTGCAAAATGCAGCTACAGCATAGCAATATTCCTAAATATATATTATAGAACAAGAAAAAACAATAAGCCCCCCCAGACCCCATAATGCACTCATTATTTGTGTTGCCCTGGTAGTTATCCTATTCTCTCATATTTATATTGTGTATTTATGCAGGTTTTGGTAATCTGTGCCCCACAGATGATCACCATTGATTCCGAAACTCACCTTATGGAAGAGGTGTGGGGTACTACAGTACTGCAGTTTATTCACCAGGGGGCAGGATTCACAATTGACTTCCTCTACAGCATTGCTTTGTGCTTTCTTTGATGTCTGCCACACACATTTTTAAAAAATAAATAATAAATAAATTTCTTGGTAATGTTTTTTTTATATGAAATACAGCAGCAGAAAAAAATTAAGAGACCACTCTATCATTTTAAATATATATACCTTTTTAAATCCTGGTTTAATCGTGTTTCTGCTGGCAGAAGGTTAGGCTGAGCAGCAGGCTGCTTCCAGGCTCAAAATTTCTAAGACAGCAGTACAGAAGAATAAGGTGAAGCAGGAGACACCGGCAATGACCAGAAACCAGCCAGATAAAGGGCGGAAGCGGCATTCTTATCTGTTAACTTATCAGATAGTTTCTCATGAATCGTAGGATGACATCAAGTGACCTTCAGAAGGAATGGGAAACATTAAGTGCAGCTGTGAAGTGCACTGCTAGGACAGTTAGTATCTGACTCCTACAAGCAGGACTGAGGTCCCATAAAGCAAGGAAGAAGCCCTTCATTAATGTGAAGCAGGGAAGAGCCAGGCTGGGGTTTGCAGAAACATATATGTTATTCACAGACACACATTGAAACAAATGAGTGAAACAAAACGGTCTCATTTTTTTCTGAGGCCGTGTATGTTATTTTAGTGATGCAGATATTGTGTATTGTAATTGGGACAGTTGACAGGAAAATTAAACCTGCATCCACCCATCAGTCTATCTCTACAGCAGAGCCAGAGACCATAGGTGGACCAGACCTATAACAATTCACTTGGTGACAAAATCACACTACAGACTCTCCTATATATTTTTATCACTTTGGAAATTACCTGTGGCATTACTAAGACCAAATTAACAAAGAGAAATAAAAATCTATTTATCTCTCAGCATCACATTTCCTGCGATTGGTCTAACCACACACACACATACCTGTCAGGCACAATCGTTTTATCGTACTGTACCGCTCGCTGTGAACGCTCAGTGGGCGGGGCTACATTTCTTCAGTGTGGGTCCAGGACCACCATTGTCGCTGTGGTACATCCATCCATCCATCCATCCATCTCTCCATCCACCTTGTATTCCCTTATTCAGTGGCAGGCCAGTAGATTAAAGAGTTTACTGTTTAATTTGCTAGCGAGGAAGAGTAAAAATAAAAAAATACCATTTGAAGCTATCCCACCAGGCAGAATGTTGTTAACGCTAATCGATACTTCATTTTAAGTACCATGGTGCCATTTCACACTCTGGCGATTACAGTACGAGCATCTTTCTTCTGTAACACAAGATAAAGCCAGACTAATGGAAAGACTGGGGCACTTCAGTAATTAGGTCATATCCCATTTGGTCTTTTAACTGCTGTGTGTTCTGTCTTTAAGCAGCAAAGCTCACAGCTGCTCTCCTAGTTGCCTGGGAGCAATTTGAATTATCCTCTTTTACTTTTATTATAAAAGTCGGTCAGTGGGACATAAAAGATGAGTGTAGCCTGCCGCCCAACAGTGTCCCGAACACTGCTCTTTTTCACTCACTGTAATGTCGCAAAACCCAGTATGAGCCAATAGAATCTAGTAAAACGCAAACATCTGGGCATCATGGGATGGACAAAGAATACAGGCAGAACAGACCTGACCAGAAGGGGAGTAAATTGTCATTTTTTAAAAACTACATTTTATCTGCAGTTCAGTAAGGGTCATTTTTACTGATGTCAGCATTTGTCACTTTGTTTAATGAAGAAAGTCATATAACTCGCCAATTCTGAGAGTCTTCTGTTCAGCCTTAGATCTTTGCTAGTTTTGACAGACTGGCTGCTTTAGTTAAAATCTAGTAGTGTTTTCCATATGCTATAAATGTGCTTAATGTTTCAAAATACTGGCAGTACAAAATTTTATCAAATGTGTTATATGTGAGTTAAAGAAAAATTTGATTTTGGAAATAAAATTATTTAAAATTTTCTCATGATGACCTGTACATTTTAATAATATTTCCTTACTGATATGCCTCGTTAATTATGTATTCAATCTCAGTGCAGTATTGTGACTAAGGATATCAAATTTGCTGGTATATGATTGGTTACATTTGTTATGATGCAAAATAAAAAACAAGGAGCACAAATAGATTCAAATGTTTTTTTTTTTACTACAGAAAAGGTTGAAGAACAAAACATAAAGACACAGAGTCCCTGCTATGATTGTCAAGCCAGTACAACAGTACTTAGTGTTTACCAGTTAACTAGCAATAACCCGACTAACATAAGTGTCCAGCCCTTAGTTACACAGATTGGGATGGAAAATAAAACTTACATACAAATAGCCTTAAATTCCATAAACTGTATTAAAAACATCTGTAAAAAGGCATTTTCAAAATGTTTTATAGGTATATCGTGATTGTATTCACTTTTTGGGTCATTGTAGAAGCTGGGCAACCACAAACAATGATCGTATCTGTATATTATATGGCATTATAGGCCACAGAAAGTATATTCGAAATATATTAAATATTTGTCTAGCCTGTAAATGTTTCCACAAAGTACGGCTTTTCAGAGATGATCCAATCAGGAAAATTGTAATATATTATTTTTCCTTTCCCCATAAATACATATTTAGTCAGTCATTAAAAAAAATCCCTTCAATACCTGTAAGATCGACAGGTCAATTATTTCAGCTTAAAATATTTACAAACATGGTACAAAACTGGAAACTGAGTCTTTGGTAAAGAAGCAATCAGACAGGTTACAAGGAAGTAAAATGTAGTGTTGCAGGTTGTAAACATAAAATTCTTTATGTACAGTATCTGATTTTAACAAGTATATACACTGGAGCAGATTGGCACTCCTTTGCAATCCACCGTAAATGTCATAATCTTTCACAATATTATGCAATATCATGATCTGCTGTTTTTTTTTTTGCTGCCTGAAAATAGAGACCTCTTTTTGGCATAAAATAGACACGTCGTCTTGGAAACATGCCAGTACCACCTGGACCGTTCTAGAGCCACTTGATTGGGCAGTGCTGCCGAAATGGCCACTCGCTTTGGGTCCCCCATGTCCCCCCACGTTCGCGGGGGCAGCCAGCGTGAACCCATGCCATTCGCACGGAGGGTGTCCTCGTACTCAGTCAGCTGCCCGTAATTACTTTTTCAGCGCGGTCATTAACGTAGCGTTTAAAGATTTTCATCTGTCTATTTTCTAGAGGGCAAAGTTGGCACAAAGGTAGTATTTTCAAACAGTCCCGTAAACATGACACTTAGCTTGGCCTCTTAGGTACAAGGGTCACGTATCTTTTTTTTTGGTCCAATAATTCCAAGGCTGGATAATTGCAGGTTTGACATATTATTACACCGTTACAGTTACCATGTGCATTCAGACAGCTGTTAATGATTACAGATATACTACTGCAGTGTACTGTTGCTAAATGCTTTACTTGTGAACACAGCTCTTTCAGATTTTATCCTGTAAACCAAAATATATAAATACACTTTGGAAAATAAAATTAGAGAGTATTGTATAAAATTGTAAAGTTGACCTCTAATTCATATGGAACATTTAAATGTCATAAACACTTTTCTGACAGCATTATCTTTTTTTCAGTAACAGATGGAAACACATTGACTATTTGGCAATAGGAGGCCTAAAGTTCAACAGATGCAATCTGACAACTTTCGTAAAATGCAAACAGTGCCCTCTAGTGGCCATGTAGTACATGTCTCTATGGTCTCCCTTCAGGATGTGTGAATTGCAGCCCTTGAAAAACCACCACTACCCAAGACTTTCCTTCTAGTAACTCTACTCTTCTCCAAATAATAAAAAGGATAGACAATAGCTGGATGTCATGGTTCCATCAAAGACGTTAGTAGCTGGAGCAGGTTGTCAAGTCCCAACAGGTAGCCATCCTCCCGGTTGCCCTCCTGCCATGGGATGCGGTGGTTTAGTTCTTCACCCTCCGGCAGCGCAGTAGTCTTGCCGAAGTCAATGAGCCACACTTCAGCCCGCTCAGTGCGATCGTGGATGAAGAGCAGAGAGCTCCCGATGACCTTGGAGGAGTGGAGGAAGGGCGGCTGTCAGACGTGTGCTGCCATCTGACACTAACACGGTGTCCTTGCCATCGCCAAGTCAAGGCTGCAGCTCGCCAGGCCAACAGCAGCCCGCTAAACCATACTGCGCGACCAGTGAGAAGTTGTACAAGCCCATAATGTAATAACTGCCAGCAATGTAGTAACTGCCAATATGGTCATAATTTTCCCATTCTTAATGCAATAAAAGTCAATAATGAAATAACTGGCAAATAATGTCATATACACTGCCCGACCAAAAAAAAAAGTCTCCATTTGAATTTTTCGTCGGACCACCGTTAGCTTTGATTACGCTGCACATTTCTCATGCCGTTGTTTCCACAGGCTTATGCAACATCTCACCCTTTATTTTCATCCAGATTTGCATTCATTTCTCACCGAGATCCTGTACTGACAAGTGAATTGAACCACTCCATAAAGCCTCCTTCCGCACATCCCAAAGACCTTCAACGAGGTTAAGGTCACAACTCTGCGGTGACCAAGTCGTGAGTGAAAATAATTCCTCGTGCTCCCTGAACCACTCTTTGATAATTCGAACTCAATGAATCTTGGCATTCCTATCCTGAAATATGCCCATGCCAACAGGGAAGAAAAAATCCATTTATGAAGGATGTAGGAGGTGTAACCGTGCAGTAGATTCGGGAACTCAGCTGATTACTTTATTGCTGCATAACCTTGCTGAATTTTAATAATGATCCAGTCATTGATTCTTAAGTATTTTCTGATATAAATTCAAATGGTGACTTTTTTTTTGCTGGGCAGTGTATTTTCTGAACCAATAACATCATAACTTTTTGCCAATAATGTAAAAAGCTATTACGTTATTGGCCAGTTATTACATTATTGACTTTTATTACATTAATTACTGAGACATTTATCTCACTATTGGCATATTATTACATTACTGGAAGATATTATATTATTGACTGCTACACAAGTCAATGTGAAATGAAATTAATGTATTATAATTAGATGCACCTGTGCTCCATTTCAATACAAGGTTATTTGTTTTATTTTTGATAGATTGGTTGTTGTAGTATAGTAACGGTGCAGAGGTCGCAGGTTCAAATGCCAGGAGGCACACATAAAGTCGAAACCCTTCTCTCCACCATAAGTCATTTTGCAAACATCAGCCCTTTGCCCAGAAGTGTAAGACTACAATGCTACCAAGACTGATTCATATAATTCATTTTTGCAGTTATTCTGAGAAGTGACATACTCTGTTTACTACCATGCTGAAGATTGCCTCAGAAAAGGGCGACAGAATTTTGCCTGAATCAGAAGAAAAAACTGCTGGGGACAATGACAGCTGTACTGTCTGTAAAACGAAAGACTTCCAGTATTTCATCCTACCTCATGCTGCGTGAAGAATTTAGAATCCTCTAGAACTCTTTGTATCTGCTCCAGTTTGCTCAGATAGGACCTCTGATTGGGTGACAAAAAATGCACAAATTCTAAGGCGACAATGAAAGGTACAAATCCTGACTCAACACAACTGTTGTGAAAATGGAACTTACGATAATGTTTTTGTTCCCAGCCACGAAATCATTGAAGACCTGCATCACCTCTTCCTTCGACCGGGTCTTCTTGAAGTCTGTGCTACAGGTACCATCTGGTTTCTAGAAGCGGCATTGAGTCAGTCTTGATCAGCTGAGTTTAGAGAGGTATTATCAACTGGGACCAAAGTGATTCTCACTAGTGAAATCTCTAAAGTTCATCTGAATTTGGAAAAAGTGCTTTTTTTTGTTCACGCCCACGCTGTGAGCTACGTAGCTTAAAGACAGTTGTGCAACTGTACCCTCTGTTCACTCTGCAACATCAGCACAGTCCATCAGGCCTCACCTTGACGCCTTCGATGCGGAAACCCAGTGTGTGGGTGGAGCTCAGGGTCTCGCGCCACTGCATGTAGCGTGGTTTGGTGATGGCCTTCTGCTGGTGCTCCTCTGCCGTGGGGGCGTCCCTGTCTACCTCCAGCATCTTGTCGTACATGTCTTTGCGCAGCTTCGGCCTCTCCCGGGCTCGCACCAACTCCTCCTCCAGGTACGTCCTGCAGGACCATGTCAGCCAAAGCCGGCAAAGATCAGGGAAAACTCATGCACTCAGGGATGCTCAAGGTACCTGCCCCATACTAGCATGTAGCCATGCACTACTTGTTGTTTTCAGTTGCTCTGCGATTGAGTGAGATGAGGGTGGGTGGAGAAGTTTGTCTTTCCCCCCCCCCCCCCCCACACCAAAATAAACCTAAATGACCTTTAACTTTGATTGTGTTTCGCCACAGAGCATTTGGTTCCCCGC
>JAODUD010000026.1:4150449-4162439 GCA_026784285.1 Stomatorhinus walkeri | reverse complement strand
TCCCCCACCCCCACCACCACCCAGCCATGGCTACGTAGCTGGGCTCCCGTGGGGCTTCATGTGGAAGTGAGGAAATACCGCTCTCCCTCAGGCATGGAACGATCGTCAGACACATCCCACAGGGTAGAAATACACCAGCACACACACCCCAGAGAGAGTGTGCCGTTCTTGCCCCTCCCAAATGGGTGCTGTTGAATGAAAAGCTATGAGATAAATGGTGATCACTAATTCTAAATGGAATCTGTAAGACTGGCCCATAATTCTGGAATGCATACAGCTATATTTCTATATTTCAAGCATTTTGTGAAATTATTTCAAATTAAGTTAGATCTTATTTGTTAAAATGGCACCTTTATTGATTAAACTCAATTAGATTCTAGATGCATTTTTTAAATTATTTGTAACATGGAATGGCAATCAGAGGTGCCGTTATGGGAGGGGGAAGTTTGGATGATTCCAAGGGTCCCTAAAAATTTGGAACATAACTGGATTGGTCTGAATTGGGAGGCCTGATATGATGTGCTGTGAAGGGGCCCAAAGTCTTTAGTGATGCCCCGTATGGCAGTAAAATGTTATTGTGGCAAAACAACTCCGTCACTGTGCATAAACAACGACTACACCATGTTAAGATAAAAAATAGAGAATATGTTAAAGATCAAACAAAATCAAACTGATTTATTAAGCATTAGTATGAACACATGATGGTATGTGCTCGTGTGTAATGGCACGCCCTGTGTTTGAGGAAAAAATATACAAAAGACTGAAATGAGCATGTGAACAAGGCTAAAGGATTTCAGTAGCTCCCAGGTAAAGGTCAAGTGTTTTCAGTGTGTCAGCAAAGATGGATTTTCCATAGGTGGGTCCTGCCCATGACTCCGCCCCTTTGTCAACAAAGCTGGCGAGCCGTGCGGAAGGGTGGGAATGACTGCTGTCAACAGGCATCCTGGAACGAGTTGGAAACGTCGCTTTTGTCCAGAAATGACAAGTCAGGGCAATATGTGGATGCAGTCCAGCGTTAAATTGAATGATTCTAACTGGATCGCCCAGGCGAGGTAACCCTCAGACTTGTCTGAAAACATTTCAACGGCTGCCTGATCTACTCTGTTGGGGCCTCTCAGTGTCTTCCTGAAATGTTTAATTACTCTGCCTGACTGTGTGGGGGTACTAAAGATGTATCACTGCATTTGTAGTTGAGTAGTGCCAAAAGATCTGTTAAATTCATCCCATCAAATACTACATTTGCATATTTAACATATTCTTCACACAAACCTGACAGCAAAAGTACCTTTCAGTCAACTTCTTCTGACCTGGTAAATTTTAAATTTTTTTCCACTTGCTCTGTCATTTCAGCTTCCACACCCTTGTGCCATACGTCTTGCCTGGTGATGGTCGTAACTGCTGAATCATCCACAGCAGGCGGCCAGAGGCATACATATTACACGCTACGTCAGGCAACAGCGTTATTTCGGTAACCATGCATCATACTCCAAACTGGTTTGTCGGCCTTAGTCTGCTATTGTACTATCTGCCATTTTAAACTGTGTTCCCAAGAGTAACGATTGCTGGTAATTAGTTTCTCTGTTAAGGCATGCACATAGATGTCTGATAACTAAAATGGTAGCTGTTCCAAGCAGCCAATCCAAGAACAGAAGTGTGCGATATGAATAATATGTGTATCGTTCGTAATGCAGGATGTTTGTGACATTGTAGTGTTGCTGAGGGGGGGGTCTTAATGGAATATACATGCAGTTTAATACCTACTTCACGTTCCCGCTCTTTAAATATTTATTGCTATGACCTCGATGGGAGGATGTAAGCAAATTTGGAGCAAGACAAGGATCTGCAGTTTAAGTTGAAATTCTTTGAAAGAGTGACCCTCCCCTGAACTGAAATGCCGCCTCTTTGCCCTTCACTTATCACAAGCATCCTGACAGCAGCAGGAATCACCAGCTTTTCAGAGAAGACCACAGATTCCCGCAAACAGGCTTGGCTGCTATGACGACAGGCCTGCCAAGGTGGCTGGTTTACCTGACACGTCACTGATTCTTCTGCACAGATGGTGCAATACGTACATTCGTTACATAGTCATTTTAAATATCCCTATAGAACAGAGGTAAACACCTGTCTCTTGTTTATGTCATATTCATAGTTCCCCCTAGTGGACCAAAGCAAGACAACCGGCATTGCGTACATAGTATTGGCATGCAAACCACAGATGAATACAAACAACTGGAGCATTTTCAAGGTAAAAAATGTTAAGGCTGGTAAAACTGAATCTTCAAAGCATTACTAATAATTTGTTATATATTCACATTTCAATGTATTTCAAATAGCTTATCCCAGAAGACAATGCTGTTGGATGTAGCGAAAACACCAATCTGTCCTACATGGTCTTTTGCATGACTTGGGAGCCTTAAAAGAAGACATACATAAAACAGATGAGTTAGTCCTACAAGACAGCAGATTAATCATCCTTCATCCCTGGGAAGGATCTGAAAGTTCATGAGAAGGCAGAAACCACTGCAAATGTCAGCAGCTCACCGCAGAGAACACTGACCTTGCTTTTAATGCTCTTAAAGAGATGTCAATTCCTGTCTACCTATAAGCATGACAAGCCACAGTCACATTTAAAATCAGGAAGCTGCTATTGAGGAAGTGAAATTTTTGCTTTTAATTTTTAGTTCTAAAGACATACGGGCGTTTTATTGGAAAAACTCACAGCAATACTGTACTCTCCATTAACAGGGGGCTGTGAATATTTACATTTATTTACATAGCAGATGCTTTTGCCCAAAGTGACACCCAAATGAGGATCAGAGAGCAGTGTTAGTCAGCATCACTGGACGGGATGGAGATAAGGACCTTTTCCAAGAGTCCGAAGCTTGTAAGGCTATAGGATTTCAGTCCAGAACCTTCTGGACACAGGGAGTCCCAATCCACTAAGCTACATACCACCCCACATAAGAACTCATTGCGCTTTTCCACTGGCATACAGGAACCAGGATGTACCTGACTCATACCACAAAGAGATATTAGACAATGCACAGTTCCAGCTCACTTCGGTTTTCCACTCCAGAATGGTAGAGGCGTTGCCGGTATTCTGATGAGTTGAGCTACCTACCAAGCCTTTTTGCGCATGTGCAGTTCCACCGTTTGGGGGTTAGGGTAAGGGTAAGGGATTTAGGGGTTTTTTGGGGGTTAGGGTTAGGGCTATCGATTAGCACTATGGTAGCCTAACTCGACAAAGTAGCTCAACTCGGCAAGAACACCGGGTTTGGAGAGCGACTGTGACATAAAACCAAAGAGACGCTTATTCACTGTTCACATGGTGTACTTCATGATTTACTATGTGCTAACTTCCGCCTGCACATTTGTGAGAATCGCTATTCTATGTTAACATCCAATGCTAGCAGAATTAGCATTTGCGTGCGGAAACTTGCATTACGATTCAAATCCATTCAGCTGTACTATAGTACTTTTTAAATAGGAGGTTGGAAATTTCCAAGTTATGGGGAATGCATCAGCACATTGCGATCTGTGACACTACTACTAATGTATAATATATAGAATATACCATTTTTTTCTTCAGATAATCCATGCATATCCACACAGAGCACCGGTATCCATGTGCTTTTTGACCAGTCAGATGGTGGTGACTCAACCAGCTCAGTCTAGTCACACTTTCAGCCCTACTTACCATTGTCAGCTCTGCTATGGCTTGGATAATTTATGGTGGAAAACCATCTCTTCAGGGTACGGTTCAGGTAATTTACAATGCAAAGCTCTTTGTGGTCCAGCTCTTTTCTTGGTGGCAGTGGAAAAGCACCATAAGTGTCACACTGTCTCTGCTGCTAGTGTCCCATGATCAACTCACGGGCCCATAGACCCTCAGGACAGATTGTACATATGAATGGCAATGAACAGGGGAGACAGTGAGCAACATAACCGCAATCCCGTACCCTTCAGTTCTGCCTTATATGCATTTTGCATCTCTAAATCCACTTCAGCCAATTTCAACATTGTTTTCTTTTCTAGGAAAAGCATTTAAGCTTTAGAACCCACAATGAAAGCTACTCCATGAATACCTGATTTCCCAGTGAGCCGAACAGACTGCTTTTAACACTAGATTCACATGAAGGCAAAATTTTCTCTGAACAATGATTTTATATTTTCATAACATCCAGACTCCCTGGCCCTGTGACAGGCGTGCTTCTATGTCACTATTACATAGCAACCAGTAATGGGTCATAAACAGCCACATAGCTTTCAGTGTATAATGGCTAACTCTTTGCATTGCATTAGAGGGGCTTAGCACAGGTGATTTTGTAGCATTCTAGAGGCATGCTAAATAAAATATTAACTTGTTATAAAAATCAACCAATTTACCGCACTTGCCTTAAATGAATGTTAAAAAATGAAAAAACTAGGTTACATTTATTGTGTATTACTTATCCAATGAGGTAATAAGTATATTATATGTATAGCTACATGAAGTGAATAATATTCAATTCAAGAGATTCAAGAGAGGTTTATTGTCAATACAACAATATACACAGTATACATTGTATTGAAATGCCGTTTCACACAGACCCTTCCATGGTGCATTAGTAAAAGAAAGAAACAAGAAAACAAGAAATTACAAATACTGTAAATAATATCTAACTAAACTAAGTGTTGACTCTGAAGTAAAAAAGAGTCAAGGTTTGGGATATATTAAACAGTAAGCTGATGTTCAGTACTCATAGTTGACATGTTGATTACAGGTATTCCAAAAAAGTTGGGATGCTGTGTAAAATGTAAATAACAATGCAATGATTTGCAAATCATATGAACCCATATTTAATTGAAAATAGATGAAAGGCAACATATCCAATGTTGAATGTGAGAAATGTATTGTTTTTTTGACAAATATACATTCTATTTGAATTTGATGCCAGCGACATGTTTCAAAAGGGAGAGGGGCATGTTTACCACTGTGTTGCATCACTTCTTCTTTTAGCAACACCCTGTAAATGTTTAGGAACTGAGAAGACCAGTTGCTGGAGTTCTGAAAGTGAAATGTCTCAAAATTGCCTGATAGAGCATTTCAACTGCTTAACAGTTCGAGGTCTCCTTTGTCATATTTTTCTTTTCATGATGTGCCAAATGTTTTCAGTGGATGACAAGTCTGGACTGCAGTCAGGTCAGTTGAGCACCCTGACTCTTCTACTATACAGCTTTAATGGTGCCTGCACAAGCCTTGGGCACTAATGCACCCCCACACCATCACGGATGCTGGCTTTTAAAATGTCCACGGATAACAAGCTGGATGGTCCCTCTCCTCTTTAGCTTGCAGGATGCGGCGTCCATGATTTACAAAGAGAATTTGTCGGACCACAGGACAGTTTTCCATTTTGCCTCAGTCCATCTTACATGAGCTCAGACCCAGAGAAGTCGACAGCATTTCTGGATCATGTTTATATATGGTTTCTGCTTTGCATGGTAGAGTTTCATCCTGCATTCGTAGATGCAGCAATGAACTGTTCATCATACAATGTTTCACGAAAGTGCTTATAAACACATGCAGTGATTTACACTATAGAATCATGTCTGTTTTTTCCTTTGTAGAAAGAATGAATTTTCTTTGCTGTTATATACTGCTATAGGAGGTAACTCTGATGAATCAAAGTTTTCTTGCTAATAGAGCTACTCAAATGGAGAACATACTGTAAATGTATTTATTATCAAAGAATATTAAGTGTATTTGTAATAAATGTTGAGCAACATGCAAATGTAGAAAATCTCAGTGTGTGCAAAATGTTTTGACTTGTAGGATCAATGCATCCCACAGATGCTCGACACGTACCTGGCTGTGCACATGATGCAAGACAAAACAGTTGTCAGCAGACCAGGCCACCTTCTTCTTTTGCACCATGATCCAGTCCTGATGTTCGCATGCACAGTGTAGGTGTTACTGATGGTAGCCTGGGGTCAGCAGGGGCACCCTGACTGTCCTGCGGCTGCATAGCCCCATATGCAGTACGGCTCAGCGCCCTGTCTGCCGTTACAGATCACTCCCATGACTGTCATCAAATGTGCCATCACAGTAGCCCTTCTGTTGGCTTGTACAAGACGGAATAGCCAGTGTTCATGTCCTACATTGATGAGTGCTGGCCGGCCGCCACCCTATCGGAGGTTCATGATTCAGGATCCTCAGCATGAGATGCTCTGATCCAGTAGTCTGTCCATAATGACTTGGCCCTTGTCAAAGTCACTCAGATCTTCATCCTTATCCATTTCTTATGCAGTCAGCATGACGACGAGTGCTGAATGTTAGCTTATTTACCATCTAATATATCCCAGACCTTGACATTTTACTAGATAATCAACATAATGTTTTAGTTTATGTGTGTAAAGAAGCTTTAAAAAAAACCTTGTCATAAATATTTGCAGGTGTACATTTACGAAGAATATGTATAATTTATGTATGATTGGTCAGAATAGATACAAAAATAAATTTAACCATGAAAAACCAGATACACATTAAATACAGTACGTGCCAATTTACTTATAAATTGCGGGCGGTAGGTCGACGGGTTATTCTGAACAATAGAGCGACTGAATTGAATAAAACTGTGTTCATCCCAGGCGGGGGTGGAGATCGAGTGTTTTTGAGCAGAAAGTGAAACTGAGCGCGGCGCCTTTAAATGGTTCTTTATTTCCCTTCTCAGAATGGCGCCCGACTTGTTCCACGCGTGACACGAGCGCTGCTGTTTTCCTTCACCGTGACCTTCCGCTGCGATCCTTTACGTGTCGGTGCTGTCTTTGAGCTCGTGGAGTGTTCGGTATGATGCTGGCGGCGCGGAGAGTCTTGCAGTTCGGGATCAGGTTGAGCGCACTGCCGAGGCGCGGTTGTGCCAGTGCGGTGCCCGTGGACGATGTTGTCAATGGGTTGACCGACGAGCAAATACAGGTAGCTAAAGGATCTGCGACGCAGACTGAAAAAAAAAGCGCCAGACTGTCCACATTATAGTATTAATGCACGATTTATACTTTAACTCACTGTATACACCTCATCCATAATAGTACCATTAGTATATTTTTATGTAAAACCAAGCAAGGCTTTTTTGCGCCTGTTTGAAAATCACATGGTAACTAAAGATTATTAATGAAAGTTACACGGTCAATATTGATTTTATGTTTTGAGTCGTTGCGCCATCGCCTGCAATTCTTAGAAAATACACATAAGCACAGAAAACGACTAATATTGTTTCTGCAGTGCGGTTTAATTTAATTTAATCGGTAACACTGCTTGACCGGGCATAAATAATATAGTATAATGCTATTACTTCTGTATTAATTAACCACAAATGAGTCTTAGTTATACCGATCTCTTGTTAATTCATCATTAATAAATCATGACGCATGTTTTATCTCAAGGAGTTGCAATATTTGTTTATGTTAATTCTGTAAATACGTCACGAATAACATAAGTTAATTAGTTTCATGTTTGTTCATCATTAATGAATGCCGAACCATATTTTATCCCAAGTAGTTACTACATTTGTTTCTGTCTGTTAATCGTGTGAACGAACAAGTTATGAAAAAAACACAAGTGAAATTCTGATCTCATGTTTGTTTATCACTAATGAATCGTAACATCTTTTATCTCAAGTACCGACTGCATTTGTTCATGTTTTTCAATAGTAACGTCATTACTAAGTATTTGTGCCTCGTCAAGCAAAGTGTTACCGTTTAATCCCTATCATTTTCCGGCTCAAAACGGATGCCCTATGTACGACTAGAAACTAAACGATCTTTACTTTTTGTGAATATTTGCAGATCACTTAGCGCTGACCTTGCGAACAGCGACACTACATCAAAATAAAATAAACACTTAAGCTTAACTTGTTTTTGCCGCGGCTTTAAAAAAGATTCGCATACATGTATTAAAACCACGGTTACTGTGAAAGTTTTAATTAGCTAATAAATTTATTACCGACATTTATATCAAAGTTATAATAGCGCCACAAAGTTGAAAGGTTACCCGTATGTCATTTTTAGATTGGGCACCGGAAGCTTTCCTGGATTGGTGTTTAGCAGAATGCAATATCCCCGACTCCTTAACTTGAAAATAACTGTAAGGTTTTTAATTATGATTTAGATAATTTAGGTGTTAATAGCACATTTATTATTACTAGTAAAGCATATATTGAAAGTTGAGTCACAAAGCGTAAAATGGATTTTTTTTCTAATCGGAAAGGTTTTTTCTATATTATTATTATTATTATTATTTAAATTAAGGACTGTAGTGCCACTCAGAAATTGGTGTTGCTTAATCACATGTAGATGAAAACTGCAGCTTTGTCACTGGGTGAATGAAAACGTGTTTGTATGCACGTAGTCAATCAATTGTCGGCTAAGGCGGATCTTAAAATAATGCATTATAAATTTAGGGATAGCGGGTGGCATATAGATTAAAGAAGGTTAGCATACTGATTGACCTGCATGGGTCCCAGTCCCAGGGGAAGTTTTATTGTTATACTTTTAAGTTAAATTTGAATCTCTGTATACAATATGCGAATTTAAAAATAGAAGGTTCTATGCATAAAAGAGTGGGAAGCAAAAGAAAAATAGATATGCAGGTTGTATTATTTTTAAACATCAGATTCTGAAATGGTGTTATATAGAAAGATGAGTTACACAATTACGTAAAAATGCACATCTTTCCCTTCACTTCCTTTGTTGTACATACTGTAGTACTATCTAGAAAATTCAAAAGTTCAGATTAAGTTATAAAATGCACATTTATGATGTAAGATGGTAATTCCCATAGAATTACTGTCTTATATGGTGTGTATTCTTCCTTTATATGACTGAATTTGCATACATGTGACCTAGGTTAATAGGCACTCAAAGTGGTAGCTTCAGTATTGAATATCACAGTTCAAGTCAATAATACTGCATAGTAATAAACAGAATCTATAGTATGTAAGTTTAAATATGGACAGAACAGATATATTACACCAATGGACACTGTTGTTTGTATTTGAAATTGAGAAGATAAGATGAACGAGAAACAAAAAATGCAGATTCCTGCCTTTTTTTTTCCTTCAGCTCAGACAGACGGTGCGACGGTTTTTCCTGGAAGAACTGGCCCCCCATGCAGATGAAATTGATAAGAGCAATGAATTTAAAGGAATGCGGGTAAGATAATTGGATCTCACTTTTTATTATGATGGTGTCTACTGTTTTTTTTCACTTTACTGTTTTTCCCCCCTTGACTATGTTGTAATCAAAACATCAAGCTGCATTTCAGCACTTTTCCTGAAGGTGTCCCTCGTTTGAGAATCGGAAAGGGCACGTGACTAAGCATGTGATGGTGGACTAGTTAAATGGGTTAATAGTCAGATTGCTGTTAATCAAACACGTGTAGTGGAAGACAGATATGCTTTGAATGATTTTATCAGGTCTGTTACTGCTTATGAATTACAAACTATACATTTATTGTGCTGATTTGATTTGATTGTCTTGGACAAGCATGATCCATACACTATATTGCTAAAAGTATTGGGACAACCCACCAAATCATTGAATTCAGGTGTCCCAATCACTTCCATAGTCACAGGTATATAAAATCCAGCACCTAGGCATGCAGACTGCTTCTACAAACATTTATGAAAGAATGGGTCGCTCTGAGGAGCTCAGTGAATTCAAGTGTGGTACAATGATAGGATGCCACCTGCGCAATAAGTCCATTCATGAAGTTTCCTCACTACTAAAAATTCCATGGTCAATTGTTAGTGGTATTATAACAAAGTGGAAGCAATTGGGAACACTTGCTCATGCAAACTTTTCTGTTCTCGGCCAGCATTAGTTTTTGTAATCACGCCTTTCCGATGACGAATCTGTATGAGACAAAGAATGTGATGAGCGAGTAGCAAGGACAGAAAGAAATATAAAAATAAGAAATATGAAAGCTATAAATTAATGAACTAAATGAACAATTAAATAACTACAAATTAACTAGGGAAATCCCTCAAAATGTAATACTCGTATTGCAAGACCTCGCTCGTTTAGCAAGTTATATTTTTAAAAATTTTGCTCGTCTTGCAAAACACTCACAAACCAAGCTGCTCGTAATCCGAGGTTTAACTGTATTTAAGTTTTGCCACCAGAGTACACGATTGCAGTGATTAACTGCTCATCAAACCCATTATTAGCTGAATCAGATGTGCTACTGGTGGAACATAGCATATGCGAAATTAATTGAGGGGTTGGGGCAGTTTGAGAACCACCCATCCAGTAGATGAGTCCAACACATGAAAAGCATCAGGGGTCATTAGTTTTGCCGTCAGTGTTCTCATGCATGCTAATTTAATTATATACTTAGGCGTCTGCTACAATTGAATGACTGTTAAACATGTGGTTTGAAACAGGCTCCATTAAGTCTTTGGTGATTGACTGCTAAAATTTTTGTGAGAGCAAAAATCAAGGGGCAACCTAGTGGTGCATGTGATTAGTTGCCTGGGGAGTCCATAGGAGGACACCCACCTAGCACCAGGGTGATTAAGTGAGTGCACACGGGGAGCCAGGAAGTCCTCTTTCTGTGACATTTGTCATGACCGATTTGTTAACTGGACCACCAAAAAAATGTATTTTCCCATAGCATTTATCCCTTTATCCGTGACCGTCCGATTTCACTGAGAAAGGGCTGTGTGAATATTAACTGGACTGCAGTGAATTTGTTGAGCTGTGGTTTATCTGTTTGTTGTGCAGGAGTTTTGGAAGAAGATGGGTGATTTGGGAATCCTGGGTGTCACAGCTCCAGGTATGGAACCAGCCAATGCTTCTTAAATTTGACTTCTCACTTGTTTCCCTTAATAATACTGAATACAGTTTATCTTCCTTTTTGAGTTGCTGCCCTGTCTGTTATGGACTCAGGAATGAATGAATTCCAAGGACACACAGGACTAGCTCAAGGAAGTAACAGGAAAACAAGCCAAGCTATTGTAGTGGCGGGAGTTAAAGTTTTTTTTTTTTTTTTAAGCTCAAGGCGTAAACATAAGCAGTGTCTAGACTGCACCCTGGTCAAACAATTGGCTCCATGGGCTATAACATGTAAGCAAAGTACTTGTGCTCGTGTTACATTGAACGCAAGGTGTTTTCATTTCTCTCCCCTGTATCGTAGCTTTTCAGCTTAACATGGACGCATGTTGATGCTCTCCATCTGCTTCATAATAATAATAATAATAATACGTTCTATTTAAAGGTACCTTTCTCACTTGAGGTCATCTCACACGGAATAAAAGCAACACAGTGACTCCAATAAATTCGGGCATGATAAAACCATAAATTGTGAGCTTTCAAGTAGATGGACTCGAGGTGTATATGCAAGCCTAATAGAATGAGTTTTAACGGCGGTTTTAAATAGTTTTATAGAGTGCACGAATATGAGGGGAGAAGAGTTCCAGAGTTTGGGTGCGGTGTGGGAAAAGACTCCAGCAGCCGCACTGCGCAGTTCAACATGCAGGACAAAAAGTACACCAGCTAATGAGGATAGCAAAGGGTGTTTGGTGCACTGTGCATTGTGACATCACTCTCATCACAATTAACTGCCACAGTAGCCCTTCTGAATCACTAGAATAGTGACACGCAAGCACACATACAGGTGAGAACAAGTCAGGGGTCACAGCAGAGGGTCAGGGAGTGTGCAGTGTCCCTGGAGCTGGAGTTATGGGCCTTACTCGAGGGCCCACCTGGGGGTTAGGGGCCTTACTCGAGGGCCCACCTGGGAGTTAGGGGCCTTTTTTGGGAGCCCATGTGGGATTTAGGGGCCTTTTTCGGGGGCCCGCCTGGGGGTTAGGGGCCTTAATTGGAGGCCCGCCTGGGGGTTAGGGGCCTTACTTGGAGGCCCGCCTGGGGGTTAGGGGCCTTACTTGGAGGCCCGCCTGGGGGTTAGGGGCCTTACTCCGGGGACCGCCTGGGAGATAGGGGCCTTACTCGGAGGC
>JAODUD010000026.1:4139603-4150403 GCA_026784285.1 Stomatorhinus walkeri | reverse complement strand
GGGCCTTACTCGGAGGCCCGCCTGGGGGTTAGGGGCCTTACTCGGAGGCCCGCCTGGGGGTTAGGGGCCTTACTCGGGGGTCCGCGGATGTGGTTATTCTGTCAAGGCTGGGTCTTGCATAGACCATCTTCCAGTGGCAGGCACAGAGGCTTATGCTGCCTTCAAGTCCAACTCTGAAGATCCAACTAGGGAGTAGGAAAATCATAATTATGACATGGTACTATCCAGGTGGTTCTAGTCGGCGCCAAATGGAGGCGAGAAGAAAGCCGCTTTTTGTTTTGCTGTGTCTTTCGTTCCTCCAGTTTGTAGCATTAATTGACTTTACGTCCCTTGCTCAAACAGCAGGTCGCTGACCAGCTATGTATCAAATATTGAGACGAAAACTTCTATATATATATTTTTAACGATGCACCATTTAATAACAATATCCTCAACATTCAAAACAATTCAAAACAGTTTTGCAATGACACGCTATGTAAAATTTACTACTTTCAAAATAATTTGCGTCACACAGTGGAACTATCCATTGCGTCCGCCCTGACTATTGTAATGACATGCCCCCAACTCAGGAACTCTGAGTTTAAAGAAAATCCTGAGTTTCCCCACTGGTAAATACGACTTTTTAGTGATGTTCATGTGCTCTCATCTGGTATTTATGATTTTTCTGAAATGACTAGAAGGCAGGGACACCCCACTAAGCCACACACCATCGCTCGTACTTTGTACCACACGCCATAGCCTTCAATCACATCTTGCGTCAATGAGTCTTGGCCACCCAACACCTTGTTGGAGGTTCCTGGTTTTTCTCTCCTAGGACCACTCCCACTCTCATGGGTACTGACCAAAGCTGACCATGGGCTCCCCATAAGCCTCGCCATTTCGGAGATGATCTGACCCAGTTGTCTGACCATAATGATTTCGCTCTTGGCAGTGTCACTCAGATCACAATCCCTGCCCATTTCTTCTGCATTCACCATGTCGACTGAAGTACTGTATCATCTAATATATCCTAGATTTTAACATGCACCATTTTTTTGAGAGGTGTGACATCACTTTTGAATAAATGTATACCAGCTGTAGGGCAAAAAAATGGTCAAATTTGTTTGTTTCTGTAATCTGCATGATTTTGGAGCCATTGCTAAGTTTTGGTCATTTGTATGCATCTCTGCCTCCGTCACTGCTGTCCCTTTGCTGAGTTTTGTCAGTATCATCATCCCAAATAATGTCACCCTCATTGACACCAGGGCTGCTTGCGATGGCAAAAAAAAGTTTTTTTTTTTTTCATGGTTCTGTAATTCTGCCTGGCAACAGTGTAAAAATAAGGGTGTCCGATTCTGCGATTTATTGAGTTATTTTTATGGTCATTGTTGATGCTTGTCCAGTTGCGCCACCTTGTTGACCTAACCCCGGGGGGGGGGGTTGAGGGTGTACTTACAGACTCATCAGGCAGTTAAGAGGGGTGTTTGCTAAGAGTCCACGGAAACCACTGAGCATCCTCGAGACCCCTAGTGAAATTCCAGTGTAATTTTCCTGTTGTTTTTTTCCAACTAGTTTTGGACAGCTTTTTCGGACAGTTGGTCTGATGCTGGTGGCACAGTGATTTAGTGGGTAGCTCTCTCCATGTCTTTCCTGTGACCACTGAGGATTCTTCTCAGTCCAAAGACATACGGTATATATAGTGATTGGTGTCTCTAAGTTTCACCCCTCAAGTTTGTAAGATTTGTGTGCGAGAGTTTGTGCCCCTTGATGCAATGGCATTCCACACGGAGCATCTCCTACCTTGTGCTCAGCACTTCCTCGGATAGGAGGAGATTAAGTTACCCAGTCTTTATAAAACTGGGTGATTGCAGCCCTTTGTTGGCTAAGGGTTAATGAAAAAGAGGTTCATTATTCTAATATGCCCAACTGGGTATAATGTGTTATACATACTACCAGTTGATATACTGGTGAGTAATTCAGACCAGTTCAGCACTCCAGAAACCTGCCATGAAAAGGGACATGATTGCATTGGACTAAGGGAATGTCTTGGGTTCAGCTGGAATTCCCAGTCTGAATTTAAGTGCCACTCCAGTGCGGGTCATCCAGGAAGCATAAAGCAAGCATAAAATGTAAACGGATTAGGGAGGCCTCTGTGTTGACGCCCCCGCATGGCTTTGTGCCTGCCCTCCCCTATCCCACGGTTTGTGTGAGTGAGATGCTGTCCCCGTGTTGCCTCGCTGTCTTAAACGGCCCTTCTTGATCTTGCGTCGGGTAGCGGTCCCCTGTTTGAGCAGAGAATCTGGTTAAATCGTGGTTTTTGATCCATATAGGTCTGCTTTCACATTTGTAGTGGCATCTAAGCACATTCTGAAAATATTGTTGTAGCTGTTGTATCAATCCAACAGTATTTTACCCAAGACGGCTCTGAATCCTGAGTATTACCCTACATATGCTCTAGCTAACCCCCTCCCTGCCCGGGAACTCTAGATGGATGGTCAGCCTGGAACCCTATAATTTACCAAGCTGACACTGGACTTGTAGGTCATGTGAACTTCAGTTTATGTTTATAAGTGGACCGTGACGACTAAGGTGTGGCCAGATTTATCACAAAGGGCTGTAGATTGGCAACGACAGCTTCCCTCAATAGTGGAGTGACTGTGGGTTCCTGTGCCCTGATTGGGTGATGGGGATGCTGAAGGTAGTATGCCAGAATGCTTTTTTTATGATAGCTTTTCGTATATAATGGATATTAACCAAAATGAGCAGAGTAACAAAGAAGATGGCAGCTTGTGATGCTTCAAAAGACTTCTGCTGCTGCTGTTAAATGCATTTTGGTTCATTTACGCTTTTGAGGTTCTTCATAACCTTTACTTGTGAAATTTCTTGTACACCTTATATGCACCCATGAATATGTGAATCAACGCAGAAATAGATCTTTGAAGGTTCCAGATAAAATGTACAGTACCGTGCAAAAATCATAAATAGATAAATAGCTTTAAACTTTACTTTTGACTGCCTAAGACTTTTGCATAGTACTGTACATATTCTGTGAGGTTTTTACTATTTGGAGTGGAAGCGGTATCCAGTTAAACATTATCATCGCGACCTCACAGGAGCTACAGTTTAAAAAAAAAAAAAACTTCAAATATTATTGTTGCAGTGAACTTTCTCCATGTCCATTAAGAAAATTTATATGGGAGGGACGTCATCTTGAACTGAACTCTAAAATTAAGCCCTTCCCTCATCGTAATGTAGAAGGTATATAGTAATACAGCTATGAAATATTGAAGAGCTACATTGCTATTCTGATCCCTGGTTCACCATGCATGCAAAAAGCCTAGAGTATTCAGCGGTTATTCTTGGGTCAGTTACTTTTTTTTTTTTTTTTTGAAGTGAATAGCCAGCAAATGTTTTTACACCTAATAAGTTGAACATAAAAGGCGCTTCTGATTAAACAAGCTGATAATATTTGGGGTATGTTACCGATCTCCACGTTACTTCCTGCTGCTCATATGTCTCTTAGCAGACACACCGAATAGCTGAACTAATAAAATATGCCTTTTTCTTCGTAGCTTATTTGGGATTTTAACGAATGACCCTCTGTACGGTGGTTTGTTGTCCTAAGCAAGTTCATTGGGCCGTGCGACAGGAGAAGGAATTTGCTTCCCCAGGACACAATAAAGGAAACTCTGTGTTTTCAACGCCTGCTGTATTTAGACAGGAGCATGTATGCCCAGGTCAAACTGTAAAGTGTCTTTCGTGTCTTTCTGCAGCCGGGCAGACTGCTGTAGTCAGGGGTCCATTGAAAATCACAAGGCCCATATTATTTGGCAATTTGTTGTCCTTGTATAACAAGGTAAATGCTAATGAACATTGAGCAGTATAGTGAAAGTTCAGCGTTATAGATTGGCCCTCTTGTTATTTTCTAGTTCTTTGACAGTAGAGAACCTTTTAAATGTACTTGTTTTTAAATATTCTAATTAAAATAATTGTATATACAATATGTTTAATATATCTGATTTGATTATTTTAAGAGTTCATTTTAGGCACTTTCACGTTGCAGGAACGTTTTTCTAGAACAAGAAACTACTGTCGTATTCCCAACACAGGAACTCTGTTTGTACTTCCTCAGAAGTAGTTCCAGAACCTTTTTTAGTACCTACTCTGTACTAGGTATTTTTGTTCAACCACAAACCACTGGGGTGGGCCTTACAGCGATAAGCTTGCCGATTGGTTGACCACAAGCACCAGCACTAACTTGGAAGTTACTCAGAAGTGCAGGTAATAGAATTAGTAGTACTGGAATCAAATTTGAGCAGATGGAATTATTCTTGTATCTCAGTTACATGGCTAGTCGTCCTATGCCGTTTTGTCCCTTATTTCAGTAGTTGTCTTCAGCTCTGGTGCATGCTAATTTTGAGTATTAATAGTTAATATTAAGAGTTTAAATATTGGTCGACAATATCGACCAAGACTAACACATTAGACCGATGCCAATATCTTGATTTTTGATGAATATTGACTGATATCGATATGTTAACCAATATATCAAAAGGCTATTTATTTTTATAAATTATTTTTTATTTATAAATTGTTTAATTATACTTATTTTTTATTTAATTATATTTCTAAATTATATTTCATTTATATAAATTAATTTTATGTAGGTAGCTAGTTAGCTCCCTTGATCATTACTACTGTAGCTAGGGAGAAAAACCTCACTTTTTAGCACAAAGAAGTCATTTTGCAAAAGCATATTAACAATTTTAAAGAGCGTTCAGCTTTACAAAACGGGTGAGGTTAGCAAAGGCATCATAACTCTTCCTTTACATTAATGAACAGTTCCGTCATTCTACATTTCGGAAATTCACATGCTGGCACTGTTATTTTATGCGTCTATGTACAGCGTGTGAACGTAAGAACACAGAAGGTTAGATTTTGTCCCCAAAAATCAATTCTGACATTAGAGATCAATGCAACTGAATTACCACCTTAACAATCGATTCATCACGATGCATCGGTGCATCCTTATGCCCCTCCTTCCTACCGATTAGGATGCTGTTGCTGGGGTGAGTGGGAACACCTGCTCTGACGTCAAAGGGCAGCTACACCAAGTGCGCGGAGCCCAGCTGTGCTCGCGGCTGGGGTCAGTTCTGACCCGGAATAGTCCGGCAGCCGCATAGGCGACTCCTGACCAGTGAGACAGCCACTGTGCTAAACTGCTTTAAATGACCTCCTGGGCTAGTAATTGTGGAACATCTTAAAGATTCAATAAAGGCGAAGCCTATCAATTTTTACTTCTACCTGTGTTTTGAGTTCGAAGGGCGATTTATCCTGCTCTTTCACAATTAGGGCTGTGGTTAGCAAATGACACTCCAGTATTGTATAGGGAGGAGTGTTGGTTGGGCGCATTAATAAAATTTAAAAAATATATACATGTAGTTAGTATTTCCATGGGGCTTCTGTTGACCACTTCTAAATATTTTGTATAACCATAGTTTGCTTCAAGTGTAACACTCAGCAGTGTTGGCTCTGTGTTTATTATAATGCTGTATAATATAAAAAAATGTACATGTTTAATGAGATGTAGGAAATTGTCCATTTTCGTTTATCCAGCGGTGGTGCATCTTTATGATTCTGGTGCCTATCCCAGAATGCACTGTGCCCCCGGACACTATCACGGGTCACGGTCACACACAATGCAGGCGTGTTAGACTCACAAATTCAAGTAACTGCATGTTTTTGGGCTACAAGATGAAACTGGATCCCCAGTGGCAGGGATGGTCAGACAAAGGGGTAGCATGCGAAGGGCGCACACAGGGCTGGGGAGGGACTCAAACCTGCAGTCCTGGAAGCGTGACTGCAGTGCTGCCCACAGAAACACTGTACTGTCCTCAGATGTGGAAGATCTTAGTTTAATATGACATTTTAACAGCCAGCTCCTTAATCGTGATTTTTTTCTGTGCGCAAAGAGAACTTGTACTTAACCTGTTCAATCGTACTATAAATTTCATAGGCTTCCATGCGTGGTTAAAATGGAAAAAGAGACCCAGATGTTAAATTTAGCCCTGGGAATGGGTAAGGCTGAAGTCACCACCTCTGTAATTAACGGCGACCGCATTTGCGTGTCGTCTTATCACGGTTCACAAGGTGAGAGGACAACTGGCAAATAAAAATAGCTTTAATCTTTTTGGGACCGCGGGAAATGGCGGTACGAAGGAAACACAATGGAAAGACGGCGGTTCCTTTGAACTGTGAGAAGCAGCAGCTTCGCCAGAAGGGACCCCCGCGGCCCATCTCTGCTCCCCTGCTCCGCCTGCCTGCCACTGTTTTGGTGTTGCGTAAGCATATAAACCCTGTTTTTGTTTGCATCACACATGGAGAAACGACACTATGGAATCATTACTGAAGTGGAGATTCCTCATACGGTCTTTGTGGGCAAGCAAGGCCTGCTTATTCATGTACTGTAGAGCGACAACCTGTGATATTTATAGAAACCAAAGGCAGTGTCCTTTTCGTACGGGCGGTGTCATTGAGGCCTTATCTCATTTTGCTTTTCATGTGAGCATGCTTGCTTTTTCTCTCCTTCCATCTAATTTATTTTGACCCGCAAGAAGATGAGCTCTTAATTGTATTCCGTGTGATTACGCTGGACTCGTCTCTTGCGTCATCTTTCTTATTGTTTGTTCGTCAAATTAGCTACGCTCCCGCACCAGGCTCAAGTTCCGGTCGAGGAAGGTAGCAGCATTTCCCTGTCATTTTATCCTGCTAGCGTTCTGTCGGGGGGTGGAATGCGGGGGGGGGGGGGTGCTGGGTTAAATAGAGAAATCAGGGGAGTTGGCATTGGCCAACAGTGTTCCCACGTGCAGACTTGACCCTTTGCTTTGTCTCTTCTGCAGTGGAGCTGGGAGGCTCGGGATTGGGCTACCTGGACCATGTGATCGTGATGGAGGAGCTGTCGCGGGTGTCTGGCGCAGTGGCCCTCAGCTACGGTGCGCACTCCAACCTCTGCGTCAACCAGCTGGTGCGCAACGGCAACCAGGCCCAGAAGGAGAAGTACTTGCCGAAGGTGCGGGGGGGGGGGGGAGCAGGGCCAAATGAGCGACGTCTCGCTCACAGGTGCCCTTAAGGAAGGTCGAATAATTAGCCACACATTAAGGGGACGGTTTAGGATCTCCTTAATCAAGGGTCTGGCTCACTGATGGTGCATAATGGGCTTACATGGGTAGTTTATTGATGTGCTTTAAATACCTACTTCATGGACACCCCCTGCCTCCCCCCGAAGCTGTTGACAGGGGAGCATGTGGGTGCCTTGGCCATGAGCGAGTCCAATTCCGGCTCAGACGTAGTGTCCATGAAGTTGAAGGCCAAGAAGGAGGGTAAGCCCCCGCTGACGGAGTGGCGCATTCCAGAACTGGACCTGGGACCATGCATGGCTGTTCGACTGATGCTAAACTCGGGGGGGTCGGTCCCACATGCTTAGACCCACAAGACAGAGGTTTATTGCATATGCTCTGAGGGTTAATGTAGTCTCTTTAGATAAAAAAAGTATGATGCATTGCGGTTTTTTTTTTTTCTTTTTTCGTTTCCTAGGTAACAGCTATGTCCTCAATGGTCACAAGTTCTGGATCACCAATGGTCCGGACGCTGATGTGCTCATCGTGTATGCCAAGACGGAGCAGAATCAGGAATCACGGGGAATCACCGCCTTCATTGTGGAGAAGGTCTGTGTTTATAATCAAGCGGGTTCACAGTTATGCTTGGTGTTTTATAGCTCTTCGATATCTTCATTGACTTACTTAATTGACTGTAACTAATTAAATAACTTACTGACATCCTGCTCCCTCTTGGCCAAGCAGCTTATCTATTTAGTTTAATTTATTAGATCAGTAGCTAATTTAATCGCGTTCACAATATGGAATACGTAGTTCTGTGTAACTGTAAACAGAAACCCCATACAAACCCATCCTTTTTTAAGTCATTTAGGAAAGTAACTCTGTTGCTTGCATTCCCCTCTGTCTTTGGCTTCATAAAAGTAAATTGTAAGTATTGGTTCTGCTCTGCACAGCTAATTATTTTTAGAGATCATTCCTCTTGTACGGGCGTGAGTAATAAATCAGTTTAGTGTGTTTTCCTGACCACACTGCTCACATGAAAGTTGCTTGATATATTTTGAGTATTTTGCCCTAATGCAGGCTGTTCTTTAAACTGTCTGTTAAGGATTCATATGACTCATCTTAGGTTTCAGAGGGGGAGGTGTAAGGAGAGCCTGTCGTTTAATATTATGTCACAATAAAGGATTGAATAAAAAGACGTAGAAATTGCAGTGACTGTTTGCAGAGTTCAGCGTGAGTTCAGCGTGACCGAGCCCCCGCCATGCGCTCCAGCTGCCGTCACCTCAGTACGAGTGCCTCTTGGCGCCTCCCTCTGCTGGCAGTGACTTCTCCCCCCTCCCCCACCACGCCTCCCCAGGGTAGGCCAGGATTCAGTACCGCCCAGAAGCTGGACAAGCTGGGAATGCGAGGTTCCAGCACTTGCGAGCTGGTCTTTGAGGACTGCAAGGTGCCAGGTAGGAAGTCCGAGAGTCCGGATGGCTGTGGTTCGGCCCGAGAGGCTCCCATGGGGTGGAGATTAAACATTAATAAGCTACATAAATATGAAGTTTGGGGCCTGTTTCACAAAATCAGATTTCTTGCTTTGTCAGATAACTTGTTGGATTTAAGGTAGTCTGGGCTAGATGGTCACATACATTTATCCCAGACTACCTTAAATCCAACAAATTATCTGGCATATCTATGATGTTCCTTGGAGCTGCTCCTTACATGTGCTGCCCGTCAAAATGGTGGCACCCCCCTGCATGTTGGAAAGTTGGTTTGAGATCTGAACTCCTGCCTCCTGAAATTTAAACTCCCACAGCAATCCTCTCTACTCTGCCTGGGGGGCTGAAAATCCTGCCAGCTAGTGCCGTGTTAATTTGTGATAAGTGTCCGGGTCAGCCTGTTTCAGTACCAGCTCCAGTGCAAGTGTTTCTCTGTGAGTTTAGTAAATGCAATCTGGCTTTCTGTTCTGCAACCCCAACAACTCTTGTGCAATTTCCAGCTTAAGTAGTTTTTCCAGCACTAGAAAATTGTGATTCCATTTAAATCCATATAAAATTATATAAATGTGTATAACTTTGTATATATTTAAGCCAGTTTTTTGCTTTCTTGCACTGAAAATGCAGTCAGAGTGTGGCAATCACATCTCCATGGCAACAGCTGGGACATTCCTCATGCCATACATTTTTAATTTTTAGCGGAGCTGCTCTCTGTCACGGAGCAGCACCAGCACATGACGCCCACTCAGGAAGGGGAATGGGTCCCCAGCATCAATATCGAGACCCCCCCCTCTGCCCTCCATGGCCTGATCACCCCTCCGGTCACATTAACCAAGGCTCCGAGCCAGCACTGCGCTAATAAGACTGTATGATGGCTTTCAACCATCTATTTGTCCAAAACGATGAGCTTAGCTCGCTCAGATCCGTCCGCTGGGGTCCCTTCCTCTCCCCCGCGCCACATCTCTTTCTTCCCCATGTTTTTTTTTTTAACACTCCCCAAAGGTTGATGTTGATCTTGCATCACGGATCCCTTCCCATGGGTTAAACTAAACGATGGACGCCCCTGCTCCTGCTTACAGCAGTTGTTTTCTCATAGCAGAGGATGAAGGCGTTTTGTGTCAGTGCTCCTTATTGTTCTGTTGGCCCCTGCATAGCTGCTATGATCTGGAGGTTTTTCCTGCTTCTTGCTGACTCTGCACCATCTGCGCTCTGTTCTAAAATCTCTGTTCATTTTCACGTGTGTCTGTCCATCCCAACCAAGAGGAGAATGTCCTGGGGTTGCTCAACAAGGGCGTGTACGTCTTGATGAGCGGGCTGGACCTGGAAAGGCTGGTGCTGTCCGGTGGACCTTTGGGGTAAAATGCACATTTTTTTGTTCTGTTTGTTCAGGGTAGCGATGTAGTGAAGTAATATAGTGATACAGTAATATAGTGATATAGTAATGTAGTGATACAGTGATATAGTGATATAGTAATGTAGTGATAGTGATAAAATGATATAGTGATAGTGATATAGTAATATAGTGATACAGTGATATAGTAATATAGTGTGCTCCTAGCTGCATCATATTCTTTTAGGTGGTTCCAAATTAATATTGCAAAATATTAATATTCCAAAAGTCAGTTGTTTACTGTGATACACCGATGAGATGATAGCTTTCATGACCTCTGATCCCTTGTGCTTTCCAGCATCATGCAGGCCGTAATGGATCACGCCATCCCATACGTCCACGTCAGAGAGGCTTTCGGACAGAAGATAGGACACTTCCAGGTGGGGCAAGAACATGCGTGTGCATGTATGGGAATGATGAGGGATACGAAAATGTGAAAATCAATCGCTTTGATTTTAAAAGCCTTTCCATCACAAATGGCAAGGAGCTGGGCTTTGAAGGAACCGGAACAGAGAGGGCTGGGTGGGGGTGGGGAGGGAGAGAGAGAGAGAGGTAGAGCGGCTGCAAATGGGCTGTAGATGTGAGTCACTCATAAATACAAGAGGTTTGCAATTATTCTGCCTGCTTAAGGCCCAGAGAAGAAGAAGCAATTATGGGCGGAGCTGGTAGGGAGGTCGAGCGGCGAAAGCTGCCCTCCATGGGCTAATGCAGTGATGGCAACCCGGGGCACCGCCCTCGGAGCTGCGGGCTGGGCGTGACGGAGGCGGCGAGGAGGAAGTGGCCCCCCATGTGTCTTTATGGGGCACCTGCTATCAGGCATGCACTGAACTCTGAA
>JAODUD010000026.1:4126097-4139595 GCA_026784285.1 Stomatorhinus walkeri | reverse complement strand
AAAATGCCCCCCCCCCCCCAACTCTCCGCAGCTACTGCAGGGCAAGATGGCAGACATGTATACACGGCTGAGCTCCTCCCGACAATACGTCTACAACGTGGCTCGCGCCTGTGACAAGGGACACTTCAGTGCCAAGGTGAGCCCCCCCCGCAAACCCAAGGAGGTGGGCACATTATATACCTTCATTCTCACCCTTTATGTGCTGATGATTGTTACCAATGGGACCCAAAGGAGGATTATGGGTAAGAAAACGAACCTGCAGGAATATAGATAACAGAGCAAGGAATGCGGGGAGTACTATGTTTAAGTCAATATCGAGTAATGAAAAGTAAGGTTAAGAACATTATTTAAAAAAATATATGGTTAAGTGGGAGGCATGGTGGTGCAGTGGTTAGCACTGTTGCCTCACACCTCTGGGATCTGGGTTCGAGTCCCCGCCTAGGTTCCATGTGTGTGGAGTTTGCATGTTCTCCCTGTGCCGTCCGGGTACTCCGGTGTCCCCCCACAGTCCAAAGACATGCTGAGGCTGATTGTAGTTGTCAAATTGCCCGTAGGTGTGCCTGGTTGTGTGAATGGTGTGTGAGTGTGCCCTGCGATGGGCTGGCCCCCTGTCCTCGGTTGCTCCCTGCCTCGTGCCCGTTGCTTCCGGGTAGGCTCCGGACCCCCCGTGACCCAGTAGGATAAGCGGGTGTAGAAAATGGATGGATGGATGGATATGGTTAAGTAACTTACTAATAGTAGAAAACTCACAAAATAGTATTTCAAACTCCTTTAGTTAAAGAAAATTCTCGAATTTGAAGACCGGGATGGATGTGTGTTTTTGGAAATTAAAATGTCAGACTTGCTGCAGTAAGCTGTTCTGGGCCGATCGAGTTCTGATCCGGCGTACTGTTGCAGGACTGTGCTGGAGTCATCCTCTTCTGCGCAGAGAATGCCACGCAGCTCGCGCTGGATGGGATCCAGTGCCTGGGTAGGGACCCCGGCGGCCATTCCGCACAAAGCTCAGTCACAGCGGGTTTGGGTATTGCTGCTGATGTCATTCAGACACCTGCATTTGTTAGCACTCCATTCCTGTTTGTTTGTACCTGTGCAGCCGGCTGCGCGGACACTGTGTTTGTTAGCACTCCATTCCTGTTTGTTTGTACCTGTGCAGCCGGCTGCGCGGACACTGTGTTTGTTACCAGCCTGCACTGCAATCTCTGCTTTTCTTCTAGCTCGATTCCTGTGTGCTGCAAACTTTGCATTTGTTACCGCTCTGTTCCCGTGTGTTTACACCTGTCCAGAAGACAGTGTGGACTCTGTTTGTTACAGCTTAGTTCCCGCGTTTGCATCCATCTGGAAGGCAGTATGGATTCTGCTCCATCTGTGTGTTTACACCTGTTTGTAAGGCAGTACAGACTCTGCGTTTGCTACCTTCCCATAGTGCAGACTTTGCATTTGTTACAGTTGCATTCTCATGTTTTTGCACCTGTCTGAAAAGGCAGTGTGGACTTGGTGTTTGTTACCACTCTGTTTCTCTGTGTTTACACCTGTCCCAAGGCGCGGTGCAAACTGTGTGGTTGTTACCGATCCGTTCCCGTGTGTTTACACCTGTCCGGGAAGCAGCACAGACTGCCCCGTAGTGAAGACTCCGCATTTTTTACTGACTCGCAGCGCAGACTCCACATTTTTTACTGCCCCATAGTGCAGACTCTGCATTTGTTACTGCTCTGTTCCCGTGCGTTTACACCTGTCCAGGAGGCAGCGCAGACTCCGCATTTTTTACTGCCCTGTAGTGTAGACTCTGCATTTGTTACCAGCCCATAGTGCAGACTTTGCATTTGTTATACCTTCGTTCCCGTGTTTTTACACCTGTCCAGAAGGTAGTGCAGTGTCTGCATTTCTTACTGCCCTGCAGTTTGGACTCTGCTTTTACTATCCCGTTCCTGTGTTTACACTTGTCCGGAAGGCAGTGCGGACTCTGTGTTTGTTCTTGCCTCATTCCAGTGTTTACATCTGTTTGCAAAGCAGTTCAAACTTTGCATTTGTTACTGCTCCATTCCCATGTGTTTACACCTGTTCACAAGGCAGTGCAGACCCCCTGGAGTGTGAACTCTGCATTTGTTACTGCCTCATTCCCATCTGTCCGAACATGTCCTATAGGCACTGTGGACATTTGTTACCGCCTCGCAGTGTGGCCTCTGCATTTGTTACCGCCTCGCAGTGTGGCCTCTGCATTTGTTACCGCCTCGCAGTGTGGACTGTGGACTCTCTTATGTCAGTTACGCTCAGTAATTTATAACTGGGATCTTTTCCACTCATAATTTTCACTCTTGGACTTTACAAGAATGAACAAACCCTCCCCCTTTAACCTGTAGTCCCAGAACTGACCTCCAGTGAAGTCCATTCTCATGGAGGAGTTCAGCCCTGGACCCTGTTTGGAGACCCTGGACTAAAGAGCAGCCCAGGAACACACTTTAATTATTAAGGCCCCTAATCATACCAAGTGGTTCCAGCCTGCGAGGGTTTTGTCAGCGTATGTCACTGCAAAGCAGTAATCGTTAGCAAACGCAGCTCCTCCTGCTCAGCCACCTGCTTGGCTGGGCTGCACCATAACCTTCAGCCAACTTTCTTAACCAACCTGCTGCGTAATGGTGAAAGAAGTTGCCTTTGAAAGCAAAATATAGCACGTGGTTAGGCCGGCGTGCCCTCCACTAATGGCTGACGTGCGTAAAGAAAACCGTGGAAAACCGCCGAATCATTTCTTGTAGACCATAAACGTAATGCAATAATCCAACACAGCACATATGGCCTGCAGAATCACATTAGGGCCTTTTGATCACATTATGGATCAGAGTGGATGTTCTGTGGTGTTTCTGGCATGAGTGGAGGAGACGAGGAACTGTAAGAACAGGAGCATCCGGCCCAAGCCAAATACAATGATTATTGTAATGATAATGATATATTTATGTATGCTTCTTTTTTTGCCAACAGGGGGCAACGGCTACATTAACGACTACCCCATGGGGCGCTTCCTGCGTGACGCCAAGCTATACGAGATCGGGGCTGGCACCAGCGAGATCCGCCGAATGGTCATTGGCCGGGCCTTCAACGCCATGTACAAATAAACCACCCTGGGTTTTGGGGGAGGGGGGTGGGTAAGGGGGCGGGGTCAAATTAAACTCTGAGGCCTCACAGATAGTTACTTTTTCCCGAGGGGTACTTCAGCTGAGACTTGGACAGCTGTGGGCTTCCTATGATATCGGTATGACTCTGAAGGGTGGGAGGGAGCCCCCTCGTCTACCGCAGAGAGAAGGGGGGGGCAGCTGTTCAGGAGTGGGAACGGCTTCCTCGGGCAGTTCCCGTGAAAGTTGGGTGGTAATGCTACGCCCCCGCTTTCACCCCTCGCCATCGTCCACCACGGACGGGAGTTTGCTCACATTGAAAAATGGCTTCCTCCTAAACAGGTCCTGCAAAAATAATCTGTAAACAGCCTGCCATCTGACATCTCCACATGGTTTCTTTTCTAGGAACACTTAAATTTTACACACTGTTGTTTGGTATTTAAATATAGTTGCTCTCTTTGTGAAACCCATCTGACCTCAATATAAACAAGGACACATCACTTTATATGTTCGGTGGTTTGGTTCACAGGTTTTTCCCTGTAATGAGGAAGTGCGGCCACCTCCATCAATGATGGGAAGCCCTTGAAGAAATATTTCTTTTGTGCAACTGTAAAATCTAGCAGTAAATGAACCAGCAGAGCTTCCAGAGCAATTAATGGATATTTGTACCTCACAAGCACTAAGATGATGTGTCATTATAGGTTTAAAAACCACATCCTGATTTGATGTGCAGCTTCTGTAGCATAATTTTTTGATCAGTAGTTGGGTGCTGAGGCTCTTTGTTTCCCCGTGTGCGTGTACAAGGAAAACAATAATAAATAAATAGCTGAGTCCCAATAAAACCTGAAATGTACACTTCTTGTTGTGGTTTTCAGAGTCGTCTTGATGTTTTCAGAAACTCCAAGCATGCTGGAAAACGTGGACAGAATAATTTGAATTATTCATCACACGGCCAACAAGTGTTCTGAGTAATTGAGATTCATTTTGGAAAAAGCATGGCCCTTATCCTTCTGCCGTTAAGCTGTGATTGTTGTTGAAAGCGGGTTATAAGGTTATCGCTCTTAAGGCGAACAACAGTGTAATGTTATAGATGCTGAATTAGGTGAAACCTCTGTCCATCCAGTGTATCCATTTTCATACTGCTTATGCAGCAAAGGATTGTGGGTAGCATGTAGTCCATCCCAGGTTGCACTGGGTGGTGGATTCCCTTACCAGTCCTCCACACACAGAATATATTAAATAGTGCCCGCTCAGCGTCTGTGTTTCCATACACATATGCTTATTCTCTTGCAGCAAATGACTCTGGGTGGGGGGAAGGTACACGCTTAATTAGCGCACAGCTGCATACCTCATTTCTCTGAGTACCAACACCTCCCTGGCAACCCCCCCTGTCGGTCAGATGACGTCCCTCTCAGTGGGCGGGGCTCTCGTGTCGCCAAAGCTGGGCTGCCGTACGGCTCAGCAAAGCCCTGCATGTCAAAGCGCAGACCTTTAATTACCGCTTGGCTGCCCTGCAATTTCAGCTGACCACCCCCCCCCCCCATCACTGAGAGCACTGATATTATGGGGTATCAGAACGCTGTGAAAGATAAACCCTCCACTTCTGTTTCTGCCTGTTTGCAAGCCGTTTCTTCTGTATTACTTCCCAGTACTAAGCTACAGAATTTTATTTTGAAAGAATTATTGTTTAAAATTTTGGGTTTTTTTCTGCTTCACATAAAGTAAGGTTTTTAAAAAATGAGTCACAGTCGTGGCTATATATAGTGGATATATATATGTATTATATATGTGTGACACACATACTATACATAAGTGTGAAAGTGTCAAGACTTTGGAACAGTAGGGCCCTGATATTTTAGTCCCAAATCTGCCATTGTGGTGGGTAATATAGCCTTGTTATTCATTATGACAGACATCTGAGGGAGTGGAAGAACAGAACTAAAATGATTCCTAGAAGGGAATAAACAGACTAATGAATGCACAATATAATGTACCAACTAATAAAAGATAGGACAGTACAGTCTAGTACACGAGCAATGTCTAGCTATGCAGAATATCCAGAACTCTTCACTTGCATCAATAGTACGTGCTGTAAGAGCCCCTGGCCTTTCACTAATCTGCACTGATAAATATGTTTGTATATGGCTCCGTGGGAAATTTCCCCATACTTAATAATGGAATATTAATAATTAATCTGCATTGGCACAGGGCAATGTTTTTTGAATAGTTTATACTAATTAAATGTCTGTGGGAATTTTACTGGTAATTTATGAGAACGGTAAAATGAAAGCATAATTAGTAATGGGGAGGGAATGGATGTCTAATTACAAGTAATATTGTCTCTGTGTTCTCTTTGCATTTGCTTAATGGTAATTTCTACATATTCACACTGTTTATCTTACTCAGCATGGTGGTTCTGCACTGGTCACGTAACGGTGAATTTCTATGACACAGGTAATGACTGACTGACGTTAGACTGACTCATTCAGTCGCATTCAGTCCGTTACATCGACCGAGTACTGCGGGGGAGGGGGTGGACAGTGAGCTGGTGTGCGAGACCAACGTTAATTAACACGAAGCTGTGTGTCACAGGAAGTGACCCAGCAAATCCATTTCTGGGGTTGGGGGTCACTCTGCGGGGCAAAGATTCAGCCTGAGCCTGTACAGGAGCCCCCAGAAGCTACAAACGTACCCCTACCTGGTGGAGCCATGTGTACATTTGGCCAAATTATCCTGGGCATTTTTTCATTTTAATTATAGCCGATCTGTCTATCCTTTGTCCTCTGTCCTTTCCTCCACATCTCTTACATTGACATCCCTTTTTTTAAAATGCAGTAACTGCTCTTTTGTGCTTTTCTTGGCAAGCTGCATTGCAGACACAGAATGCTTGACTATGGCAGCCTTCCTGTCTCTCCGCTATCAGAATTCAGTGTCTCTCCGTTTCGCTCTGATGAAACACCACAGTGCTGTTTAAGAATGCTCAGCTCTACTGAAGGAGACTCAAGTGCCAGAAAATATAAATACATAAATATGTGCCTACCTTTTAACCCTGACTCAGGTTTTGAGATCTCTCTGGCACAATTTGTTTCTCCCCTATTCACGCAGTGCTGCCTTTTTGATTCTCTGAGTGCTCAGATATAAAGACCCACCACTCATTTTAATGGCTTTCTCAGTATTACTCACTCTTTTTCTAACTTGCCATTGAGTTTATTTCCTACGCAAGTACTCAATAAATCTCCAAACGACCTTGCTCTTTCAACAGGCATCCCCGTTATCATCTTCCCGCCCACGCTGTTGCACATCTACAGTGTCCCTCCTGCACACCTGCAAGGTAGAACTGTATTGCTGAATCAGCTCTTCAGCCGCCCCTCTGCTGTTAAACCGTGGCCTGTGTGCGCTCCCTTTCCAGAATTCACTTTTCCGTGAGGCGTCACTGTGATCCTGGGATGCACGCTAGACGGGATCAGCTTGGAGCGTTTGGACGCGCTGACTCTAAGAGGGGGTTCGCAATCACTTAAGGGAACTGAAGACCATGAAGAAAACCCATGTATTCAAGGGTGTGAGAAAAAGCAAAAACACAGAAAGTCTGAGCAGGGAGCCTATAGCTAAACTCACAATTCTGGAGGCCTGAGGCAACACTCTTCTGTTTGGCTTCTGTAAAACCACATTCATTCAAGCATCTTCTGACTGCTTATCTGGTGCAGAGCCAATGCAAACCTAGAGTCAATCTCAGGCAGCACAGGGCATAAGGCAGTGGACAGCCTGCAGACAAAGTGCTATAAAACATTCTACTCTAACACGTTCTTATAAATTCGTTCTTTTTTCAGAAGAAAGATTATTATTTATATGCTCTCTTAATACTGTGTAACTATGAAAGGAAGTCATAAAGAAGTGCCTTCTGACATGTGAAGACAGGGCTTACGGGAGCTAATTACAGACTGTCAAGTGAGGCTTGCTGTTAGCGGCTAGGGATAGCCTGCTATTTACAGCTTAAAGGGGTGGAGGTCCATGTTTTGAAGTTTCTTTGTACCGTGATAACAGAGCAATGAAAACCCCCCCCTTTTCGTTAGTGAGCTAACTAGTGTAACATTGGCTTCATGCTTGCTACAGTGCATATGTGCCGCATATAATGTAAAGGTATAATTTTTATAATAAAACAATGCATGAAGTTGTGGCTGTTTAATATAGCAGGGTAGATGATGCGAATTAGGGAAATAGGTGTGCATCAAAATGGAGCCTGAAGCCAAATGCTCACACTGTAATGTTTATGATTTGTAAATTCAACCGCATTCTAACATTATGACATTTCTGCCATAAATCTGACCGAAACCTGCTTTGGTAATTGGTGCAAATGCACTCTCACCCAGTGCCTGCCTCACACCTAATATAACATTTTACAAAGCATCCTCAGAGTTGTTAGTCCAATTACCCAGTAGAGGTAATCAACTATAGCAGCCCATAGAGCTCAAATTATATTCATTTGTTTAACCTCGTAATAATGCACTTTCCCTCTGTAATCTGATTAAGTCTATGCATAGAATTATTTCATTGAAGAACCAGATATTGCACGTACTGTCCAAGGTTTTCGTTTAGCCTATAACAGGTGCAGTAGTCTGCACTTAATGCTGAAGGACAGCCTGTAAATAATCTCAATTCCATTTGAGCTGTAGCAGTGCCCCAGCTATTCTATAAAGGGCAAATAATCAAATGGCTTGGTAAACCATAAGTGTGGTCAAGCTGAAGGAAATGGAATCAAAATCTAATAGAGCAAGTCTCTATATCAATATGGTAATTGAATCGAACCTCCATTTTTCATCCACCTTCCGGTTGCTTATTTAGGTAATCTGTAGCCTTTCCCCAGCAGCACAGGGCACAAGGCAGGGGCAGACCCAGGACTGGGTGCCAATACACTGCAGGGAACGTACACCCACACACTATGAGCAATGTATTTAACGGCACGTCTTTATCCTAGGGGAGGGAACTCACGGTAAATGTGGGGAACATGCAAACTCCACATACACATGGAATTCAAACCCACAACCCTTCACTTCTGAAGTCCCTGCAAAAAATATTTGAACTATGCGAGTGCCCGCTATCAGTCCTAAAGACGGGAGATGTAACTGATAGCGGTATCTGTGGACACATTAATATGGAGATGGATTCAACCACCCCTTTCAAATAAATTGATTCGGTTTGTTCTCACTAGCGGCAAGCACATTAAACCAGATTTTTCACAATTCTTCCCGTTTGTTTCACGCACATTTGACATTTGACAACAGAACCGTGTCAGGCTGCGATTTATAAGCATTATTATTGGGTCTCATAGATAAGACTTCGTAACGTAAACTGGATAACTCAGGTATACTCTCTTGAGGTGACGACCCGCAAGGTCAAAATATTTCTATCGTTATTATTATTAGAAGCATGATTGTTATTAATTTAATCATTATTATTATTGTCGTTGTTCTTGTTGATGGATACAGCATTATTCGTTTACAGAACTGAACAAATATAGATAACTCGATTCTAGACAACTTGTGTAACATCTATATTACCTCGAGAATCCACGAGATGCTTGATTTACTGGTTCTTTTGATTTCATATAGGGTTCACAGTGAGTTTGAACAATGTGGGCAATAGTTAAATACAACCCAGGGCTTGATGACTCAAAAGAGAGCTCGATCTTTGCCAATTGCAATGGCTCTGCTGAAATTGTTAGTGCCACGCCCATGTGGCAGGGCATAGGTTCCCGGTGCCACCAAAACATATTGGCACGCATCCGCCCACCTAAATATACGCAGTGTTGTCATTGTCAGATGAGCCATTAAAAGCCAATGCGAACTTTCCAGAAGTCTTTAAAGGAGAAAAAGATCGCGGCGACCACCCATGACTATTCATATCGTCATTTTTCGTCAGGCAAACATTGGTTCCCCTTTCCTTGAAGTGGGTCTTCTGCCGTATGTGTAATAATGATTCGCCCGTGCGAAGAGATGCATTTTGTCCGCGTTTACAGTCTACGAATAATTTAGTGTGAACATTTAGTGTGACAGTGTAATTAAAACTTACGCTCAGGTATACGTTTCAGATATTCACCCCCTATTTTTGTCTACACTGACAAGGTAACGCGTGTGTCGGGAAGGTTAGTGGCCCTTTAAGAAACTCCATGTTTTCCTAGCATGTGATGCGACAACACAGAGAGGATGATGCTGTTATGTAAAAAAGCAGCGTGAAAAGAAAGTGCTCGTACTTTAGTGTGGTTCACTCTTAACTACGCGGCATATATATATTTTTCGATCTTCCCCTATAGATCCCAGGGCGTTAGGATCTGTAAGGGACGCGGCGATCTGGAATAGATCGGTAGTTTTTTTCAGAGGGCTGATATAGCAGTTACGCACATGCTACTATATATGTGATAGAAAATATCTGATGCATTCGGTACCTGCTGCAATGTAACTAACTATCCGGTCGCTCGGCGCGGTGAGTAGCCAGCAACTGGCTTGCCTATGGATTAAATTCACTTTTACATAATTAGTGAATTACACCTCTGCGAGGATCACGCATTCCTATTTTTTTCCTCCTAATTTTGGGAATATTTTCACTTGGCGTAACGGAAGAGACAGAGCGGTGCGATCGCCGACAATATCACACGATTCGGCGAAGGAGAACAACAGGAGCGGACTTGACTGGTTTCATAAACTGGCCTTGGCTACTGTGAACCGTAGATCACTGAACGGGAAGTGATCGTTGCTATCACTGAGCTTCGATCAGGGTGAGTCCACCCGTTTGTGGTCCCAGTTACTGTGTTTGAACTTTTTAAAATGCGTTTTGATGTCTTTGCATTGTCTTTGGTGATCCATGTCTCTGTGATGTTTTCCACGCTACTCGGAGCTACGTACTTGTGATCGGAGCAACTAATTTGACAAGATGTGCGAAGGAGTGGTTTGTGTGTGAGAGCTGCCTAAGTAGATGGCTTCTGGGAGGTAGATGTTGTCTGTTTTGGGTTTTAATTTACTGTGTTCCAGAGTGGTGTGGAAAATGCTAGGTCGATTACTCATACGTATACATGGATCTTTGGTCGGAAATATTTCAAGTTTATTTGGTGGTCCGTGTTATAATGTCACATTCGGGCTGGGAATAAGAAACATGAGAAATGTTAATACGTTGCTAGGAATCGGTCATTGAAACATTGTGTGGTGGGTAGATGGTAGATTTTAACCATAAATAACAACCTTCGGTGTGTTTTTGTGTTGGACTACATTATATTGTGTAGCCCTAGACGTGCGAAGGGAAGTGGGGTGCAGAAACGTGTGCGTGATCACACCACCGACGGGCAGGTCCGAATGGCAGCGATCGGCGGATTTCTTGCGATCCAGAAGAGCTGATTAGTGTTTAAAAATGAACTAATGTGTTTTTATACATCTGATGTTAGTGATGCGGTTTTTATAGAACATACATCCGTGTTCACTTATGTCTAAAATTAAACCCGGGGAAAGATAGTTGCATGTTATTAAACGTGGGTGTCATTCCGTGGAAATTTAATGTATGAATCACGGAACCTGTTTTTGTGCAGTCGGTTGGTTATTTCAACTTTAAGATATTTTTAAGTTTTTTTTCTGTGAAGGAAAATTGGAAAACGTTGACAGAAGAAGGAGTGAATTTATGAAGGCATTTAAACGAATGCAGTGTCCTTTTTCGGCGGTGGCCAAGGGCTTGTGGACAGATTGGGTAAACACATTACCGAACATTTTTATTTTAAATATCCCAAGTTTGCACCAGCCTTTCTAAATTCCCGGTAATTAACAAAGCAGAAAATTTGAATATTAGATTTGTAGGTATGGTGCTTAGTGACCGTAACGTATTCAATAAGTTGTTTTCCCCCCTGAAATCGTAGCATTTACACATTTGAATCAGTTTGAAAATACTTTTTGTCTTGATGCTCCACTTATATCCTTGTCGAAGACTCAACGTGTCATAATGGAAACGAAATCTAAGTTTCATCTTCGATTTTTTTCATGCACGAAATGCATGTAATAAAGGGTTTTTATTTGCTGTGTGCCTTATCATCTGCATGCCTTATCAATATCATGGTGTAACAGAAAGAACTGATTAATAACTTAAGTCAATATGAGTGTTTTGGTGGGATTGCCGTTTCATATTTGGTTTGTATTAAAAGTGTTTGTGAACAACTATTTTTGGGACCGTTTTGAGATTGGGTTTCCCGGTACGTATCTGCCTTGGTTTTGACAGTGATGAGTGGAGAAGAGAGAATACGTTTCGTTGCAGAATCTCTAAAGGGTTTGTTAAGGAAACATTAGCTGGGAACTAACATGTAAATAAATAAGGTTTCTAGTTGATCCCTAGGTGTCCTGGTGGTTGAGGAGGTTAAATCTCATGGTATCTATCAATTTTGTGAGGTCTGCATTTGTCAGTGCCAGTTTATTGAAATGTGTCTGAATATTATGATGAAAGTCTCTTTTGTGCTTTGAGAATGAGTCCTTATAAGTTTCGGATGTCTTATTAACCTCCAATGATGTGGTTCCTGTACTTTGGTTATTTGTTGTTGGTTGTGCTGTGTGTCTGTGTTGTTTATCATTTGAGCCTCACATATCTAGGGATGTGGGTATGAATCCTGCCCTCATCTCCATTATCCTTGTATCTGGCTGAGATTAAGTCAATTAGTGTCTCATGGTTAAACCATAGTATGCCTGTTGTGCTTGAGTATATGTGTCTCATACTCTGTGTTGGTTGGGATAGGCTCATAAACGGTTATGGATGCATGTAAAGTGTAATTATTGTTTAAGTAATGCTACACCCAGCCCATCTGGATAATGCTAAAGATGTGATTTAAGTAATATCTGCTTCTGCCCTTGTGTGTGTTGGATTTGGCTCATTTTGGCCTCTTAACAATCTACACGTTGCACTAATTAATCATCGTGTTTCATGTACTAAACACTCAAAGCCATAAGCCCTCTAGGTCAAGTTAAGTTTCCTCTTTTTGGAGAATAACAAGAAGGGGGGGGTGCATCACCTCTGATCTTCTTTTTGGAACCTAGTACGGTAGTGCTGATTAGTAGTATAGATTACATTTTAAACTTCAGAGTCTATGAAGTAATTAATCTGTGAAGTAGTGAATTCACAGTTACATTTGACATTCTTTATTTCAAGAGGCAGTAATGAAGGGATACTGTTTCTGTGTTAAAAGTACAATTACACCTTCAAAAATGTCACTGAAGTACCTTTTCACGCGGTGAATTTTGTCAGAAATTTGCTGACAGCTCAGTAGTGTTTTGCTGGTTAAATGATACCAACATTTCAGTTAAGACACTAATTTTAGTAATTATATGGAGCACAAATGTGAAAACCACGTCCCAAATAAGTGGGTGAATATAGTTTGATAACCATTACAACTCATATTTGCTAGTTTTGGTTGTTTTGTACTAGTTAACTAGTAGATTTGCTTACTTATTCTATATATATATCCGGATGTTGTTGGTTCAGTTGGTGTTATAAAAGATTTGCACCTGTTTAGTGCAGTTCCAGAAAGGTTAGCGTTTCAAACCATGCACTTTACAAACATTTCTGCAGATCCCACTTCTTCTGACCGTAAGGATGAGGTGTAGGTGCTGTCTTTCCCCCTGATGAAATACCGGCTTTAAAATCCCCAAACGCATTTACTGATAAATATTTATCACACCCCCGCCCCCAGATCAAAGGACCGAGAGCAGCTGTATATCTTACACAGGTTTTGCAGTGACTCTGCTGTTGTTCATCAAAGCCCCATCAATCATCCATAACTCTCCCCCTTGTGGAGGACTCCGCTGAGCCTGTAGTCAGTCCCAATAAGCAGAGGGTACAGGGCAAGGGGGCCTCCTGGACAGCATCCCAATACCCTGACAGTGCTGTACCGTGGGGGGCTCAGTTAGGAAGCTGAGCCTATAATCAGAAGGTCACTGGTTCAAATCCCATGTATTTCACAGTTGAGACCTTATCCTTTCAGTTGTGTGTTGCTTTAGATAAAAGCAACTGTTAAATAAAGAAAACGTAAATAATAGAATTGTAGATTCAAATTCGAATGTATTGCTGACAGTCAGCAAAGCTTCCCAGTAGTATGTAACTTCAGCAGTAATGGCTTCTACATCATGGCCATTGTCAGTGTTGGGGTTAATTTTGGGGAAACGTGGGCACAATTATTGTGATGTCATAGGCCTTGTGACTACGTCAAGTTATGTTTAAGATGTCAGATCTGACGCACATGTTCAATAAAATATCTTCCAAGACTCCAAAGGTCACTAAATAGGATTAATGTGGGTAATTCATCTGCTGTCTTCCTCCTTTCCCATCAGATTGTCACCATCTGTATGCGGGTTATGATTTTCAGATGGTGGGGTGGGGTC